>BSQZ01000057.1:3282500-3355000 GCA_033239005.1 Lamellibrachia satsuma
TACTCCAAACAGCCCAAACTTGGGCTAACGCAGGAGTTTGTGGTGGACTGTGCGCATGCGCTGTGGGTGGTACATTCGATTAAAAGACTAGTATCAGTAATGTTGCTGAAATGGTTTTTATCTGATAGTTTTATTTATTTTATGTATAGGATGTTTAACGAAAATTGTTAATAGGTTGGTTATGTGTATGGATACTGTCGCTGCCTTGCCACATGCACACATAGACAGTCTCCATACCCACACCATGGATAAGTTTACGCTGAGCACTGTGTTTTATAGGCAGTTCCATAATAGCTTTATGAAATTATTTTGCGTTTTTTATGTTGGTAATTTTTGGTGGAATCATATTCCATATGCGAATGGCTCTGGGATAAAATGAAAAGACCATTGCATTTATGCGACACTTGGGGGCTATGTATTGTCCACGGGTTCGAAACGAGTTAGTATGCCTGGACGGGGGGGGGGGGTGATCTCAATAATGTTGTTTAGAATTGTGTAGAAGGTTGTGGCTTGTTTGATAATGCGCCTTCGTTCGAGGGTTGGCCATCCAAGGGCAGTAATTAGATCTGCTGGATTTGTGTTCCGTCTGTAATCATTTTTAACAAATCTGGCAGCAGAGTGTTGCACTCTTTCAAGGCTTTTAACTTGTGAAAAGGTGTGGGGATTCCACATGGGTGAAGAGTACTCAAGTTTTGGCCGGATTAGCATGTTGTAGGCTGTTTGTTTAACTTCGGGTTTACATGGGCCAAGAATTCTTTTAATCATGCCTAAACATTTCGAAGATTTTGAATTTATTTCAGTGACGTGATTTGTCCAGGTTAATTTGGAATCCAATTTTACTCCGAGGTATGAGTGGCTGGATACGGTGGATAATGGCTGGCCAGAAAGCGAGTATTTGTGTGTGCTGGGTTTAGTTTTGTTTGTTATTGGAAGGTGGATGCATTTAGATACATTAAATTCTATTTGCCATTTTTCTGACCATGTTTGGAGTTGGCTTAGGTCAGTTTGGAGAATTTCGTGGTCGGTTTTGGAAGAAATTTTACGATATATAATACTATCATCTGCAAAAAGGCGTATAGAAGATTTGATGTTCCCATTTATGTCATTTATGTAGAGTAAGAAGAGGACAGGTCCTAGAACTGAACCCTGTGGGACACCAGATGTGACATATGTGATGTCCGACAGGGCACCGTTAACTGGGACTCTTTGTTTGCGGTTGGATAGAAAAGATTTGATCCAATTTTGAGTGTTTCCAGTGATTCCGTAGGAGGTCAATTTTGATAGAAGACATAGATGAGGCACTTTGTCGAAGGCTTTGGCAAAGTCAAGCAGGATTGCGTCAATTTGGGTCTTGTTGTCCATAGCAGTCATCCAGTCGTGGACTGTCTCAATGAATTGAGATTCACAAGACAGTCCCGACTGGAATCCGTGTTGGAAGTGGAGAATGATGTTATGCTTGAGCAGGTGTTTCCACATGTTGCTTAGGATGATATGTTCCATTACTTTACAGAGGATGCAGGTTAGTGATATGGGTCTGTTGTTAGCCGGGTCAGATGTATGGCTCTTTTTGTGTATAGGAGTTACTAATGCTTGTAGCCATTCATTAGGAAGTTTACCTGTGTTGTATGACTGTTGGAAAATGTGGGTGATAATGGGAGCTATCTGCTTTGCAGTTTCTTTAAGGACTCTGGCTGGGAGTTCATCTGGGCCTGTAGCTTTGTTCTGGTTTAGATTTTCCAGCTGCTTTATTACGCCATCTATGCAAATTTCGAGAAGGGGGTGCTGGGGTAAGTAGAGGGGGCTATTTGGGGGATGGGGTGCTTTTCTTGGGTAAATACAGAGCTAAATTGGTTGTTTAGGGCATTTGCTTTATCTCGATCATTAATTATTGTTTGGTCGTTTACTCGAAGTGTGGGGATGCCAATGTTTTCTCGTTTATTTGCCTTAATAAATGACCAGAATCGTTTTGGATTAGTTTTCAGGCTGTCTCCAATGTGGTTGTTAACATAGTCTTTGTAGTATTTTGCTAATGCTTTAGTAGCTTGCTTTCGGAGTTCCTTAAATTTTTCCCAGTCACTGTTTAGTCCAGTTTGCTTTGCCTTTTTGTTCCTTTTGTTTCGTCTTCTTTGCATTCTAATTAGTTCACGTGTTATCCAGGGGAGGTGGATTTTAGCTTTTGTGTATCGTCTAGGTATGTTATTGTTAATCAAGGTAGTCAGACGTTCGCGGAAAAGGTCCAGTTTATGTCTATATCCTGTGAGTTGGGGTCGATGTCGAAGTACTCAAGATATAGTTTGTCTATGTCGTCTTTGAGTTGGTCCCAGTCTGCTGATTTGTAACTATAAACTTGGTGGGGGGTTTCTTGTTGGAACTGGGTTTAAGTTGACATTGAAGGTCACGGATTCGTGATCGCTCATACCAGGAGTGGTATGGGTGTTGATGATATTGGAGGGATTTGAGGTGAGTATGAGGTCAAGAATGTTGCCAGAAGCGATGCGTGTGGTGTCGTGTACCATGTTCTGCAGCCCAAAGTCTTTAGTTATTTCTAGTAGTTTGTTATGCTTGCTGGCAGTGCTGTTATTAGTGGTCTGGTGATTTGTCCAGTTGATATCAGGGAGGTTAAAATCTCCAGCTATGACTACGTTAGGGGGAGTTTTTGTGATCTATATAGTTTAGTTAGGGAGTCGTGGAGAGCTTCAATGGATTGGAGGTGGTCATTTGGGGGTCGATAATAAGATGCAAAGTATATGCATTTGTTTCGTGCAAAGTGAATTTTTTTCCAAATTTTTTCACAATTTGAGTTTAAATTTTGGAGGGGTTCAGCTACAATGTTGTCACGGAAGGCTATAAGGACTCCACCGCCATGGACATTCCTGTCCTTTCTGATGGCCTCATGGTAGGAAAGAGTATGTAGCATAGTTTGCATCTAATTTAGTTTCAACTAGAAATATGATGTCTGGGTTATTATATTGAATAGTTGCCTTTAGTTGGGTTGCTTTTTCTATGCTCTTAACGCTGTTGGTGTTTATCACAATTCCTTTAAGTGTGTTTCTTTGGGTTTTCATGTGGCGTTCGGGGGTTGAATTGTTTTGGGGGTTTGGTGCGAAAACTAAGCCTGCATTTTGTGATGTGTGGAGTGTTGGGGTACTAAGCGTGGAGCTGTCAGACTAGGTGTTGGTAGAAATGGATTGCTCATTTCTAGATGGAGAAGAGGTAATATTTGGAATTGGGCGCCCATATGGGCCAGGGTTTGGGTGGATGTCGCCTGAGAGTGCTATCAGTCTGCTGAGGTACAGATGTGTAAAAATGTCTGATTTGAATTTGATTTTGGGTGGGAATTTAATTCGGGGTTTCAAAGTTAGGGCATAATATTTTGGTTTAATTTTGAGATTTGATCGAGATACGCGTTGACATGTTCCAATGATCGTTGCTATTAGGAGAGTGCCGGTGATTATTTGCGTTAGCCCAAGATTAATCCGCGTGGAATGCGGGACTAGGTGAGGCGAATATTTCCTAAAGGGAAATCTGAACTGGAATACATTTTGTAGCATGGTTTTCTGAAAGTTAGATCTAAATGCAAACAGTGACGACTTGAAGAAAAGTAAGCTTACTAATGAAATGCTTAGCGATAAAATGAAAAGAACTCACCCGGACGGCGCCGGCAGTGGGAGTCCGCCATCTTGGAAATTTTGGTTCATGTGTTGCGGTAAAGGGCGTTGTTTTGATTAGTTGCGTTTGTTGTCATTTGGTGTGTCTGGTTCTGCGTGATCAGTGGATTATGTTGAGTTGTTGTACTAATTGTGGTCATTTGTTGTGTTGGTGAACATGTTGTGTTGGGTGAAATGTGTGGAGCGATGTAACGGACTCGTACCACCCCGACGCATGATCCCTGGACGCCATGTATATAGCCTGTGCTAGATCAGTGTCTGAAACGTTGGACTGCTACTAAAGACTTCGTACGTAGTAAGTGGCAATGTTGACCTTGTGTTGACCTTGTGTTGTTTCTTGGCAATGCCCTTGTTCCCCGTTGACATGCAATTGCAATGGATTTTTTGGTACTCAAAAAAGGGGGATCCAGATCCCCTGGACCCCCCTCTGGATCCGCCTAAGTATTATATATACACAACACGCCCACCTCAAGTTTGACGATGTCTCCTCGCGAAAGAATGAACATAATATGGGAATGTTTGGCGCTCATAGACGTGTTGGGGGTTCAGCCTACTGTTACGTTTCCCATTGGTGACCATGTTAACGTTTTGCACGATTATAAGAAAACGAGACCATCAAAAAGTCTGAAACTTCTAACATGCCTTTGTCATCATATTTATTGACATGCTGGTCGAGTTTAGCCAAAATGACATGTTTCTAACTCTTTTAAAATGCCTGAACGTACCATACCCGTCTATGTTTACACATTTCTGCATAAATTACTACGCACACGCGCCTTGTGGCGAAAGAATTGCCAAACATCCTTCCACCTATTGAAATCATCTAAAAAACCAGTTACACTGCCAACATGTTCTACCAGCAAACTTGCCAATGTATCTGCTAAAATGCAGTTATGTCAGATGATATGATTTTTTAATTACACATACCTAAAATTGCTGTGCCCAACGTGTAACACACCAGGAAGTCTAACTGAGGCAGGATCACTGGGCGCAGTTGCTGGATCTTGGCAATCTGCAGATTGGGCTCGATTGCGCTGCACAATCCTCGGATATTCGAAAATCTGCAGATTGCGCACCCATCAGCAGATTGCGCAGATCCAACAAATACGCCCAACAGACACGCTGGTCGTTTATTGACAGTCGTCTGCACCAGTTCTTCGGACTGGACTTTCAAGATAACAACTGGCATTTTTAGAGGTAAAAATGTAAACTATCCTATCGTATCATCAACGTATTTGAATATCTTAATCATTATGACAAGTAATACACGTTTTAAAATTACGCTTCGCTGTCAGTGAGCTAATTTTAGCACAAAACCAAGAGGAGTTATGTACTTTTTTAATGACAAGATTATGCTTAGCTATTTTCAAAATGGCCTGTCGGCCGTACTTCATGAATCTATGTTGTCTGGTTGGTATTATGGCAGTAGCCCTTACTAAATATTTCATTTAAACCATACTTATGCTAGAAGGAAAGAAACCCCATGAGTTTAGTTCATTATTTCATTAATTGATTGTATTTTGTTGTATTTTGTGGAAAACAAAACTTGCCACTTCGAGGCCAAATGGATGATCGGTCAAGTGCTTCGTCCAACAGGGGAAACTTCTGGACAATTATGGAGATGATGGCCAAAGGCAACGACACACTCCGAAAACATCTTGAGTCCGGAAGGAAGAATGCGCAGTATACATCAGGAATCATCTAGAATGAAGTGATTGATGTAGTAGCCGAATACATTGAAAAGGAAAATACACGAAGCCTTGAAGACGAAAATGCGTTATTTTCCATCATGGCATATGAGGTCACATATCCACATGGTAACCGGGAGATTATGTCAGTGTGCTTGACAACGATTCCTGGAACGAATCCTAAAACATCTGGTACCAGATATGAGGAAAACAGAACTTGTCGGAATGTGCAAAACCAGGCGAGTGGAGCGTCACACATGCTACGACACGTTTTATGACATGCATGAGTTCTTATGCGAATGTCTGGAAGCCGTACTACTGAATCCGTCTGGATATCATGACATGTACGAGGAGGTTGCATGGACGGGCAGTTGGGACCAGGATGAAGGGTCAAGGGCTGCTAACCAGTCTCACTTCGTCACATACCATCATCGCATTCATCATCACCAAGAATGTTTGGAGACTTTCAGGCCCAAGGCCTCCAAGCTTTAAAAAGGGACTCAGACATATATCAAGCTTACAGTATGATCGGCCAAGCACTACCTGCGCGATCTGGCAATCCTGTTTTGTGACCATATATATATATATGGAGCTTGTTGTGTAATGATTAACAGATCTGCTGATGAACAACAGTTATTAAAACACAATTGATATAAACAGAGTTGCTAGTATCTATTTGTTCCCAGCACCCGGCAAAATTCTATTAACTGACTATAGTAATTATATTGTGGTTAGAAAGTTACGGTCTTTTGAGGTCTCAATTCATTTGTTAGCCTTTTCAGAACTTTATCGCTAAGCTGACCTCAGTGATCCTTTTACGTCCCAAATTGAGACGGGACTGACATTAACGTGATCTCCGAGTTACGAGGGACATACAATCAACAATGTTGAGAGCCAGGTTTATACACCAAATCTACCGTGTCCGGTTTGCGTCTTGAATTCAGAACTTTGGCATGAAAGGCGGATGTGCTAATTACTACATTTACATTTTTGGGTTTGTAATATAAGTACACAACTTCAATTAGTTACGTCATACTGTTCCTCGTTCTATATTGCGTGTATTTCTATGATGTGTTTTAATTTATATGACGCAAATTTATCAGGAAACGTTTTAATCTACCAGTTTGCACTCACTTTTGTTATATGGTACTACTACTACTTTTGGCAGAATGTCTCCCTATTCAAATTCAGATCATGAATCGAAAGGTGCGCTTTATACAGAGTAGTTTAAAATACAGTTTGGATAGCTGTGTTGAGCGGGCAGTCTAGCCCTTCGGGGTATTGGTTCATATATGTCTAAAGGCTTCAGTTACACCTTGTCTCATTTCAAACATGATGCCACGACTTTCTTTAATATGAAACCTAGCTACTTTTATTATGTTATTCAGAACCAGTATCAGAAGGGGCTGGATGAGAAGCTATTAAACACAGTTTCCTTGGCAAAGTATGTGCTGAACAAAATAGAGAATGCGTGTAGCACGTTTTAGTCAAAGACGTGTTAGTCTCTTTGTGTGCAAACATACTTCAATTATAATTGAATTGTACACATTGTCGTACGAATAAATATATAGTTTTACTATTTCTACACTACCGTGCCTTTAGTTTACAATAATGTCGATATAGAAATTAAGACGATTATGTGTTGTTTTAGTCACTTGTAGCATACTCGTTTTTTATTAAACATTTACATTACTATAGTTGTTTTAGTCAATATTGCAATAAATGGCGCATGACAGATGTAATATTGTCTTTACGTTTGGACATTTTCAGACACACCGCATTTCCTTCGTAGGAACAAACGAAACAAAATCCGCTGCGTTTTGCCGAAACTTTAGACTCAAAAGTAGTTATACCTCGTCTACTGTAAATTTTACATTCAAAGTTACACTTATGTGACGAATACAAGAACATACATAAGATTATTTTATCACGAATTTTATATATTTAGCAAATCCGTATTAAAAGGCCGTATTCCTTCCCCAAATCCGTATTGTATACAGACAGTTCGTACGCTGTCGTATTTTGGGTTGATTATATTAGGCTCTAACTCGCTTAAAACCAGATTATGGGTGTCCCACATTACACCATCTCAATTGTTTTATCTAAAAAAAACCTTAAATGGTTGGGAAGAGGGATATCCCCTTTGCGCTCTTTGTGCCTCACACATTACCTGGGACCCCCCTTTTTCTAAACGCTGGAACTGCCTCCGTAATAATATATATATATATATATATATATATATATATATATATATATATATATATATATATATATATATATATATATATATATATATATATATATATATATGTATATATAAATGTATATATATATATATATATATATATATATATATATGTGTATGTATGTATATACATACACATATACATACATACATACATACATACATACATGTGCAAAGTTGGCGGTGCCCCTTGTGATTTTTTAAACACTACTACTGTTGGTTTGACAGCAGTGTGCTATGATAGTATTACGTTGTAAGTACGTAATGACAATTTACCGGTAGCGGTTTGGTTGCGATTACGTATTTCAGTTTACGTAGTTGTTAATTAAGTCTGTGGACTTCCAGAAACGTTGCTACTACGTATTGAAATTACCATGTACTACCTATCTGGCACCTTCCTGATACCTTTCTACAACGTTTCTGGTACCTTTCTGGTACCATTCCACAACGTTTCTGCTACCTTTCTGGCACATTCCCGCAACGTTTCTGCTACTTTTCTGACACCTTCCCGCAACGTTTCTGCTACCTTTCTGGTACATTCCCGCAACGCATATGCAACATTTCTGATGCCTTACAGTAACTTAAAATCCTCTCTAGAAAGAAGAAAGATACAACAAATATTGTTCAATTTTCGATATTTATTTAAAGAACAACTGTATCTTTGCATTAAACATATTACAAATTCAAATATTACTCATGTCAATGTGCACTCACGCACGCACGCACGCACGCACGCATGCACGCACAGTTTCTTTGTAAAAGTCCCAACACACAAACAATAATAGACGCTGCCAGTATGTCATACAAACCGTTTATGGGTGAAATAAATTAGTTTGTGCAAATAGGGAGACCGGGACTAGTTGTAACACGGGTCAGTTGTAACAAATGCCATAGAGACAAAACTATTCATGAAAAATTATTTCGGAAGGTAGCAGCATGTTCATTGTAAGCTTGTCACGTTTGATATCACGTGGATACGTTGAAACGCAGAAAAAGGCGCTATTTTAAAGGGAGGACCGGTAATATGATAAATTTTCGCAAAGTCTAAATGTGAACGTTTTTATAACGTTACCATACAGCAAATAATGATTTCCCATGATAAGCCCCCCTCACGACTTGCAACCCCGCTCCCTTTTATCAGGCCATTGCAACTTTTCAGAAAGGATGGCCTTAAAAGATGCAATATTTATTATTTTATTATATGAACTGTATATGTGTGTGCGCAGGCGTGTGTGTGCGTGCGTGTGTGCGTATGCTGTAGAAATGTGGATACCTAGAAGCCTTGCTACCTGGTGTCTGTTTTGGGAAACTGTCACCGCCTTTTTCAGGGTCTGGATCCGCCCATATATATATATATATATATATATATATATATATATATATATATATATATATATATATATATATATATATATATATATATATATATATATATATATATATATATATATATATATATATATATATGTAGATATGTATATATGTATATATATATATATATATATGTATATATGCATATATATATATGTATATGTATATGTATATGTGCATATGTATATATGCATATATGTATATATATATATATATATTTATATATATATATATATATATATATATATATGTATATGTATATGTATATGTATATATGCATATATGTATATATATATATATATATATATATATTTATATATATATATATATATATATATATATATATATATATATATATATATATATATATATATATATATATATATATATATATATATATATATATATATATATATATATATTATATATATATATATATATATATATATATATATATATATATATATATATATATATATATATATATATATATATATATATATATATATATATATATATATATATATATATATATATATATATATATATATATATATATATATATATATATATATATATATATAGGTCGAGGTCGTCCAGTTCGCGACCGTGACAAGGAGTCAAGGATATCAATGGTAACGCTAATGTTGGGGCGGAATGTTAATCTTATTGACCGAATCAGGAATGTACATCTACATTGAGGACGTGAACTAACCGGGCCGGCCCGTGCGCCAGTGTCATGCTCTAGATTTTCGACACTCCACTCCACATGCAGCTGCGTCATGCTGCGGCGACAAAAGTTGGACGAGTTCATTACACAGTTTCAGCCATACGTTTTGCGCTCCAAACGTATCACAACACGTAGAGTATATACTATAGCCTGTATGCTGAACTTGTTGTACTTACGCAGTCATAATGCAGTTTCAGCCATTTGAAGCAGCGTCGTTTAAGTGCTAGTGTGAGGGGGTGACAGTGCTAGTGTGAGAGGGTGACAGGGCTAGTGTGAGGGGGGATTGGATGTGAGAAATGGTTGGTCTTAAAAAAATGGTGGAAGGTAGGAGGTTGGCCTCATAAAATAGGTGGGAGGTGGGATTGGTGGGAGGTGGACTCTCAAAATTAGTGGGTTGTGGGAGGTTGGCACCCCAAAACAGGTGGGACTGACTTTGAGACCCGTGCCACACACCCCTCTAGTGTATTTCTCGGACTTCACCGTACCATGCATGAGCGATTTTTTGTCAGCGGGGGTGTAAAGTCGTTCTTAAACGTATGAAGAACAGTAAAATTACTGGTGTTTTCCCTGCCCTGCTTAGTTATAGCTGTTCTTAGATATCTAGATTACATTGCATGTAAAACGTTAGTATGTCTTCTTGAAATAACGTCTAAAAAACTGATATGTACTGTATTCACTAGTGGGCGCCATTCTGTCAGTATTTACGTATCCGTATCTCGGCGCGACATTTATGGAGAACATGTGACCGGCAAATTCAGCTGCCTTTTAAGTTACGGAACCAGTGATAAGTAGCTCGATAAGCTGATAACTCAAATTGTTTATTATCTAATGATAAAAAACTTATGTTGAAATTTTAGCGTTTCTTTTGTAGTTCTTGTTCATATAATAACAGCTGGCTAGTTTCAATAACATTCTTATAACAACAGCTGGCTAGTTTCAATAACCTTCTTATAATAACAGCTGGCTAGTTTCAATAACGTTCTTGTAATAACAGCTGGCTAGTTTCAATAACCAATTAGATTTAACTGTCACACGAGGAGCTGCCAAGTGTGCGTGACCTTATAAGGAGAGCGGTGTATTCACTAGTGACCTTATAAAGACAGCGGTGCATTCACTAGGGACCTTATGAGGACAGCGGTGCATTCACTAGGGACCTTATGAGGACAGCGGTGTATTCACTAGAGCGAGCCGTCTGTTCGCTCGCAGGGGCAAAGTATTGCAAAATAATTTTTCATGTCAAATAAAGTATTTTGGGTTTTGTTTCGTCTACGCGTCTCGTGTGTGTATGTGTGTGTGTGTGTGTGTGTGTGTGTGTGTGTGTGTGTGTGTGTGTGTGTGTGCGTGTGTGCGTGCGTGCGTGTGTGTGTGTGTGTGTGTGTGTGCGTGTGTGCGTGCGTGTGTGGCCGATAACCTGGATACCAACAATATGCCATTAATACTTTGACAAAGATAACGCCAATTACGAATTTATTTCAATACATAGGGCATCAAAAAAAAGAAGAAAATATTGTTAATTAGCAGCGTCGAATGCTTAACTTAAAAGCAATCGCACATTTAGCCAGCATTAATTAACACAAAGCCCACGTCTTAACACTATGAACTTACTTTGTACTTCAATCATGACATAAACAGAACTAGCCTTCATCATATTTAAGAGTACGAAGTACACTTTCCATTCTACACAAACTGTACGGTTATTACATTGAAATGTTTAAACCATAGACACACTAAGCACATTCATGGAGTCGTTCAACACATCGTCAACTGCAGCACTTTTGCACGTCGGCATCTAACTTGAGAGTAGAGTGGTTGTTACTGGCCAGCTGTGGAGTAGAGTGGTTGTTACTGGCCAACTGTGGAGTAGAGTGGTTGTTACTGGCCAGCTGTGGCGTAGAGTGGTTGTTACTGGCAAGCTATGGAGTAGAGTGGTTGTTACTGGCCAGCTCTGGAGTAGAGCGGTTGTTACTGGCCAGCTGTGGAGTAGAGTGGTTGTTACTGGCCAGCTGTAGAGTAGAGTGATTGTTACTGACCAGCTGTGGAGTAGAGCGGTTGTTACTGGCCAGCTATGGAGTAGAATGGTTGTTACTGGCAAGCTATGGAGTAGAGTGGTTGTTACTGACCAGCTCTGGAGTAGAGCGGTTGTTACTGGCCAGCTGTGGAGTAGAGTGGTTGTTACTGGACAGCTGTGGAGTAGAGTGTTTGTTACTGGCCAGCTGTGGAGTAGAGTGGTTGTTACTGGCCAGCTATGGAGTAGAGTGGTTGTTACTGGCCAGCTGTGGAGTAGAGTGGTTGTTACTGGCCAGCTGTGGAGTAGAGTGATTGTTACTGACCAGCTGTGGAGTAGAGCGGTTGTTACAGGCCAGCTATGGAGTAGAATGGTTGTTACTGGCCAGCTATGGAGTAGAGTGGTTGTTACTGGCCAGCTGTGGAGTAGAGTGATTGTTACTGGCCAGCTGTGGAGTAGAGCGGTTGTTACTGGCCAGCTATGGAGTAGAATGGTTGTTACTGGCCAGCTGTGGAGTAGAGTGATTGTTACTGACCAGCTGTGGAGTAGAGCGGTTGTTACTGGCCAGCTATGGAGTAGAATGGTTGTTACTGGCCAGCTATGGAGTAGAGTGGTTGTTACTGACCAGATGTGGAGTAGAGTGGTTGTTACTGGCCAGCTGTGGAATATAGTGGTTGTTACTGGCCAGCTGTGGAGTAGAGTGATTGTTACTGACCAGCTGTGGAGTAGAGCGGTTGTTACTGGCCAGCTATGGAGTAGAGTGGTTGTTACTGGCCAGCTCTGGAGTAGAGCGGTTGTTACTGGCCAGCTGTGGAGTAGAGTGGTTGTTACTGGCCAGCTGTGGAGTAGAGTGATTGTTACTGGCCAGCTGTGGAGTAGAGCGGTTGTTACTGGCCAGCTATGGAGTAGAATGGTTGTTACTGGCCAGCTGTGGAGTAGAGTGGTTGTTACTGACCAGCTGTGGACTAGAGTGGTTGTTACAGGCCAGCTGTGGAGTAGAGTGGTTGTTACTTGCCAGCTGTGGAGTAGAGTGGTTGTTACTGGACAGCTGTGGAGTAGAGTGTTTGTTACTGGCCAGCTGTGGAGTAGAGTGGTTGTTACTGGCCAGCTATGGAGTGAGTGGTTGTTACTGGCCAGCTCTGGAGTAGAGCGGTTGTTACTGGCCAGCTGTGGAGTAGAGTGGTTGTTACTGGCCAGCTGTGGAGTAGAGTGATTGTTACTGGCCAGCTGTGGAGTAGAGCGGTTGTTACTGGCCAGCTATGGAGTAGAGTGGTTGTTACTGGCCAGCTATGGAGTGAGTGGTTGTTACTGGCCAGCTGTGGAGTAGAGTGGTTGTTACTGGCCAGCTGTGGAGTAGAGTGGTTGTTACTGGCCAGCTGTGGAGTAGAGTGGCTGTTACTGCCCAGCTGCTGCAGTTGTACAGCACAACTGGAACGACCATCGCATCGTAGACTACCTTTCACTTGTCCAGTGGTATAATGGGCCTGCGCATCCACATCTTCCAGAAGAACCGGAATGCGACGTTGCCAAGTATACATCAGGTTTTGGCGCTACATAGTACAGATCCTAAGGTCTTAATGGACCGACACTTCTCGTTTACTCGTAGCATGTTACCAGCATCGTTTGTCTCAAATGTGTTCGCGAGGAATATGTGGACGTTGTCATTCTTTGCCTTGTTGACGAAGATATTCCATTCCACAAAGTCCACATCGGCTGCGTATTCTCACTCCAGTTACATGCCCCGATGTCGAAATAGGTGGATTAGGCCTGGTTGTTTTCTGCCTGATCGCAACCAGAGCCGCCGCAAGATAGTACGTAACCAGCACCGGTGATAAGCTGTCGCCGCGTGGGGAGCCGAGTGTCGCCGTGTGGGGAGCCGAGTGTCGTCTCGAACCAGGCTAACTGGACGGATCTTACTCGAGCCATCAAGTGATTGCCTGCGAGGAGGAGGCGCACAACGTCATCGCTGCAACACTGCTAGGCGCATAACTTCTAGTATTCTGTGTCAAATGCGCGGGACATGTCAATGCCCATCTTGTGGAAATCCCAGTGGCGTGACATTACTACCGACAATAGGATGCGCTGTGCCTATACAATGTCCGCACAGCTGCGGCCCTGTTTGAAGCCGCTTTGTCGTGGCCCAGTGAACAAGTTGACTTTGTGTTGGATGCGGCGAAGAACCACTGTGGATAGGATTTTGCGGATGCTGTTGAGAAGTGCAATCGGCCTGAGATTAGATAGAGACCCGAGCTGTTTATTTGGTTTCGGCAGTGGAACCAGATTATACATATTGTATATTATACACACACACTCACGCACGCACGCACGCACGCACGCACGCACACACTGACCTGTAAGATTTCCTGCCTGCACTTGGCTTGTATGTCTGGGTTGAGGATCATAAAGAGAAACGCCCAATACAGTGTGGTACTCGTCGTCTCTGAACCGGCAAGGAGCAGGTCGACAATTACTTTGAACATGTTCTCATCTGCAACAACCAGTGTATGTGTTAAGCACCAACAGTTGTCCGTCTAGGTGGGACTAGTACTACTATGTTTATGTTTTGAAGTGACCGTCAATACAGAGAGCGTTGTTGAAGTCGGTTTATGTTGGCAGTGTCAACCTATTTAAAACTATCAACTTCTCCGTCGGATAATTTCCGCCAGAAGCTACATACGCATCTTCGTAAATGATCAGGAGTTCGACATGTCCTAGTAGAGTAACAACATGTAAGTCGTTTTGTATTGGCGTGCATCCAGTAACAAACAAACCAATCAATGCCTGATTTGTGCACGCGGAACACAACATAAATCTCAGCGTTGTAGATCAGCGACGAATAAAACGTGAGTTTCTGTTGTCCTGACATATTGCACAAACTTTGAATGCCAACCATCTCACGTGATTATGGCTCACCGCTGCGTCCGAGCCGCGAAGAATATAATATTATGATATATAATATAATACTTTAGCAAATCTGTCATAATAACTCTGCATTGTCCCACAACAATCTATCATAATAACTCTGTATTGTCCCACAACAATTCAATATTATCAAGTTTTAGGTTATTGGAACAGGTAACAGTCCATGTACGAACATTTTACAGATAACTGCTTCATTGTTAGGAGTCGTCGCATAAGTCCAACCAAAAGAAAGTGTTTAGTATTTGTTCAAACCGCCCACACAAGCTCGCGTGCACGCTCGCGCGCACGCACGCACGCACGCACGTACGCACACACGCACAGACACGTTGTTTGCTTGTATATACACCCGTGTATGAGGACGGGAGACAATACATTACTTGTTCGTCGGTGTTTGGTATGTTTTTTCATGTTGGAAAACTGTTGTGTTTCTTATCGGATACATATAATTACCTAGATCTAAAACAGAGCAAATCTGACATAAACAGCTCGTTGTGCATGTCATCTAACTAATCTCTTATGTTTTTTTGAAGAAATTACAAAGTGGGTAGATGACGGGTCACCAGTGGGTGTTGTCTACTTAGAGACCTGGAGTCTAAGAGGAGACCAAATAAAAGTGTTTAAAATAGAGAATGGTTATGTGGATGTTGACAGAAGTATGTTCTTCAAACTTAAAGAAGGCTGTTGAACCAGAGGACACTAAGCAGCATTAGTTAAGGAGCAGTGTAGGTTGGACATGAGAAAGTACTCTTTCTCACAGAGGGAGATGCATGAATGGAACAAACTGCCAAATGATTGTGTTAATGCTAGTAGTGTGAATATGTTTAAAAATAGAATTGACAGATATTTGATAAGGGCGGGCTACACATAGATGAGAAAATTGTTGGACTCTCGATAAGCCAATGGCTTCCTTGTCCACTTGCCATCTGGAACTTGCTGTTTGGGATGGCAATCTTGTTAAATCTTGTTAAATGATAATTGCTGTAATAAAAATAATTGACAATCTTATCGATACTGCCTTTATTAGTATTGAACTTCTGATCAAAGATTTCTCTGCCAGGATATACATATGAATATTCTAGAAGATTATTTTGTTTGATAAGCCATTATAGTGGAAGAGGTTGTGTCATAGACACTGCACATAGGATTAACCAATGCAACTGTCCATCCAAAGATTATAGTCGCTCCGAGGGAGCACTGATGATGACATGATTATAGAGTAACATGAACTACTGCACACGTAAACCATAGTTCACATTTTCTATTTATTTTACCATGAAAACGTTTTTGTTTACTGTCTTGCTATTGGAATCCACCAATTTGCGGAACACCTCAGGGTTTGACTAAATACCAGCAGAAAAATTGGGCGTAGTTTCACACACATTTCAGTAATAAGTTTATAATCAGATGTAGTACAACATATTTTATTATCTCCTTTCCTGTAATGTTTTATTCGCATGGTCTTTATTAACCAATGTTTGTTAAAGTAAACGTTCTCCTCATAATTTGAACGATGTTCACTATAAAGGGAATAAAATATCATGGTATTGGGCCTATATCCTACGTCACGAGTGCTTGTAGTCTGGCAATGTTCGCTCACCAAATGAAAATCTATTTGTAAACACGTAGTCCTATACTTGCCAATAGGATATGGCCATGTTGCCTGCGTCTAAGCTCTACTCATGCAAGATATGTTGGTCTCTGTTTACTAAATTTATTCCGTTCTGGCTTAGCAGTTCGTATGATTGACAGCTTGCGTTGTCTCGGTGCATACCCGTCGGCCCTGCGTCGGCCGCAGAGGGCTTACCATTTTGGATATCCACTATTTTGAGCATTACCAGATCTAACGACTAAAATTAACTGTTTCGATTATTTGAAAAAAATCGCATTATTTTTTATGAAATCGACTGCGGATGTTACTTAAACTATTCACACACTACATATTTGGACTTCAACGAATCGGAATCGCGATATGCTAAATCAGTTGAGGATTACGTCTCAGCTGAACCGATTTCCAGGTACTAATTTAGTGGCTGTTTGCTTATTGGTTGCTTAGCCATCAAGCGTGAGCCCCTGGTACACATGTCAGCCGCCAGGGAAACTGAGATTTGACCAGATACTCCCATTTTTAGAACCATTTCTGAGTAAACCAATGGCTTCACATTCTTGATTGTAGTTGTAAATGGTTAGTTGTTATGAACTCATCTAGGTGCATATCCCCAACATTATAACTTCTTTTCCTTTAATGGTTCACCGAATCATGAAACCTCACAAGTATGCGTCAAACTGAAATGTTACACGATTACAAAAAAAACAGAGGCTGCTATGCAAACGGAAAGCGTATATAATGCAATAGGGAAGGCATGGCTAAGTAGACATATGACTGACGACAGACACATGTAGTAGATCAAATAGTATATTTGGTAATCTTACATTTGAAGGTTGTTATCACAGGAATCATAATAAGTTACACAGAAAAGCAGATATATCCGCCAGAAGGTTATCATTCATACTTACCCGAAAAGGCGTTACTGTCTTTTCCTCGTTTCTCCGCCTGTATATAGAAATCTATGAAATCCCGCAAGTTTTCTTCGTCAAATGTTTCCCTGCTTTCAGCTGTTCTCTTTCGGACGAACTCTAATGTTTGACGGTACATTTCGATCACCTTTCGAAAGCTCGGCTAAAATATGACACACATGAAGACGTCTTATAGCTCATTATTTGTTCTTACGTTGAATGATTATGGCAGTATCACTAATGACAGTATCACCACAAACATCACACGCACGCGCACACGCACGCACGCATGCACACACACCACCACCACACACCACACTACGTTCGGTCATACGATTAACATTAGGTTGGTTCATAACAAGTAGCACTGGCTTGATTGTTGTCTTATTTGGTGCGTGTGTCTCATTATATTGTGATGCAATACTTACTGTCAACGCAAAAGCCAAGGGTCCGGGGCAAGAGGTTACCCGCGGCATTTTCAAATGCGTAGGTCATCGAATTGTGCAGCTGTTGAAATTCTTTATTATCAGAACTATACCTGCGTAATGAAAAGTTACATTGGTGATACATATTTCATAGATGAACCTCTCGTGCTCGAGTAGTGTGTGCGTGCGGAGGTGCGTGCGTGTATGCAACCGCTGGATTTAATTGGTCAACGAAACTAGCCATTGTGAAATGTGAAATGATTAAACTATCACTATTGTTTGTGTAGCTAACTAAAATGATACACTGATTACACCGGTTATAAAATAGAATTGACAGATATCTGATAAGGGCGGGCTACACATAGATGAGAAAATTGTTGGACTCTCGATAAGCCAATGGCTTCCTTGTCCACTTGCCATCTGGAACTTGTTGTTCGAGATGGCAATCTTGTTAAATCTTGTTAAATCTATATATTTTAAAGGTTGTTCTACTCTGGATGACATGTTGTGGGTGACTGTAGGATCCGATATAATTATTATGTAAAATCATCTACTTTCTCAATTTGACTCCCGTCTGACGAGTGTACACTATCATTAACAGTCTGGTTGATGTGCTTGTGCTTTGTTTTGCTTGGATTGAGAAATAGTTCACAAGATTTGGAAGCACTTTCCACTTTATGAAGTAAAAGTTCTGTTTCGAGTATCGTGTCAGCGAATAGAGCGATGTCGTCAGCAGAATCTAGATCTGAGAGATAGTAAGCCGGATGTCTGGTGCTTCGGCGTTTGGTGGGAACGTTAATCTTTCTCTGCCATCAGTCGCAGTTCTTAGAACGTTGTCGAACACTATGATGAACATGTTTGGGGCGAGAGGGTTCTTGGATAACTCCTGCGTTGATCTTGAAATTTGTAGTTTCTCCTTCGGGAGTTAGTACGACTGCAGAGGTGTTTTCATACATTATCTGTATGGTTTTGACGATCTCGAAACAGTCTGTTCCTGTTTACTGAGTCAAATACTTTCTTGAAGTCGATAAAATAATGGAAGCCTCTTTCTGGTGGTTTTTCGTTTCCTCGATTATGCGTCCAAGAGCAAGAATCCGCGAAGATGTAAATCGCATGGGTCTAGCTCAGGGAGAATTCTATTCAGCAGGAGTCGATTGTAGACCTCTGCAGCAGTCTGTGTTAGACTTATTGCACGATTTTCAGGAAGTGTCAGATATCTTTTCGACACACGAGCTCCCCATTCCTAAGGTGTTTTTCCTAAGTATATTTCGTTGCAGAGTATTAATAAATCTTTCCTTACCTTGGGTGGTCACCACATTTCAATGGGAATGCCATTTAGTCCCGGGGCTTTGCCAAGTTTCATGTGTTTGATAGCAATGCTGACTTCTGCTAGCGAAAATACGTCAATATCAATGTTGGGGTTGGTCTCATAGATCGGATCAACTGGATAGTTGAATGTGCTCTTTGCTTGAAGTGAGTTTTCCAAGCATCACAACGATCGTCCCCTTGTATAAAGATGGTTTTTGATTTCTTTCCCAAAGTTGTTTTACTAACTTCCAGGCATTATGGGGAGCATTAGTCGATTAGTCGATTCGCAGCTACCAAAAGCTCCGAGAATGTCATGATAATGCTTCTCCTGCGTTTCATCATAAGCGATGTGTAGTGTAGTTTGCGTTGTGGATACTATTTACTTCACTCGTATGCCGAACGCTAGTCTACAAAGCTTCTAGAAGTGGTAGGATGGCCGAGCATGCTTTGTTACATATTTAAACATAGTTCTTGTACGAGTTTGGCTTGGGTTTCTCCAATGCCTCCCAGTCAGATGAAATTTTATTTTCACTGCGAGAGGCAACATCTTGATTCGGTGTGATTGCATCCCAGTTAAGTCTGGGCCTCGTTGGGTTCTTCTTTGCTCTCACGCTGAGCTTTTAATTTGCACACACCATCCTTTGATCAGATCCAATGGGGTCGGAAGAGGAATGTGCTTGCGAATCCATGATGCTGTTCCTTCATCTTTTCCGGCAAAGTATGAAATCTATTTGCGATTTCCATTTATTCGGTGCTCGGAAAATCCAAAGTTTTAATTTTGGTTTTCGGAACAGAATGTTGGTTAACAGAAGGTTATGCTCATGTATGAAATCAAGAAGAAATTGACCGTTTCTGTTAGTTTTGCTGAGGTATAAAAAACATTAGATACTAGTGTTGAAATAATCTCCGATTACAAGACAAGCATGTGGAGGGATGTGTAATACTGTCTGGTTATGGCATTCGTATAACTCTTCAACGTCGATTTCATCACTGATATTTGTCGGGGAATAACATGATATGATATGAGTTTTAGGTTTCTTTTTAAACAGAGTATGTATGATGCGCTCTGTTATCTTGGTGACGATATACGATTCTGGAGCATTGAAGATTTCGCTACATCTCCAACTCCCCCAATTGCTACAACTTGTCGATTGCGTGTAGCGGAAGCTGTGAACATCGTGGATCCACCTATCCTGGTAGGTTTGATATATGGGTCTTCTCGTAGGTTAACTTGTGTGTGTTCTTGAATGTAAATCACATGTATTAATGGCGATATGACGAATGACAGTATATAAATAACATGACACCGACCTTTTACCAAATATAATAGAACATATAATGTTGGAGACAACTTTGTCAAAGAGGTGTTTGAGATCAAAAGGCACGCCACTGTTTATGTCCAATCCTTCGAGCACAACTTCGACCCTCAACGTGAATCGCCGCAGTGTCTTCAGTCCTCCCCATCTTGCATAATGATTCCTACAATGGGAACAGCTTGCTGTGTGTCCATGTCGTCGTAATTTCTCGCACAGAAGAAAATAGGCCAATATGGAATATATATATATATATATATATATATATATATATATATATACAAACCGATGAAAACATAAAAGCAAGAGTAATATGCATTTATTCATTATTTAAATCAAGGCATACAATACTGGCATTTTGCATCAAATCATGAAATATATGCGTTCAAATGTCTGATCTGTGCGGTGCCAGTTATTTATCATCAACATATCTGAACAGATTGCAATTGACTACTTGTCAGTGATTATCCTAAGCCAAGTTAATTGTGTCTACCACAATACCAGTAAATTGGTAGCTTCGTATCATCTGAAACCAGTTCAAACCACTATAGCTGATCAAGAGAGCAGTTAGTTTATGCTAAGGTAATCGACTCATGGCTTCAAATAATCCTAAGTCATCGATAACGTATGTATGATTGGTTGAAGGGTTAAATGGCTAAATACAAGCTGATATACATGTAAATTCTTAAGCTATCCCCTCCCCGTTATGCATATAAACCCAGCAACATCTAGCATTGCCTTTAGCTATTCATTGACAGACATAAGATGTACAGCGTGATAAATTATTATGGTCATCATTACAGTTTATTAATGTATTATTACCACTTTTGGTTATAAGTATTGCACCTTCATTTATGTTTCATGTCATGTTACTTTGTACAAAATAACAATAAACATACGGTCATTTTCTTTGCAGCTATCTTTGGCACCATTTATGTTTCATGTCATGACGCTTTGTGAGAATGAAAAAAATAACAGTAAACACACGGTCATTTGTTTTCTAGCTATTTTTTGCAATTTTACTTACATACATACATTCATACATACATACATACATACATACATACATACATACATATATACATACATACATACATACATACATACATACATACATGCTGACCAAGATTTATCAAAATCACATACCTCCAGCTCTTTTAAAACGCCCCGACGTGCGAAGCCCATAAAGTTTGTCAAAAATAGCCTTGTATTCATGCGCCCACGTGGCCCATAGCAGAAAAATTCCCATAAATCCCTCCGCCTTTTAAACTCTAAAAAAATGCACCATTTCACAGCCAATAGCTTCTACAAACAAACCTGTGAATATTCCTGCTCAATTGCACTTATGTCACATCATATGAATTCTTTAAATTCACATATCGCAATTTAATACGCCCTACATTCGTGTGAAACAATAAACAGGAAGGTCAACAGTGGTCTTACCCCTAGTGCCCTGCACGGGCCTAGAATTTGATCTCAAGCCCGGCCCGCAATTAGCAGTTAGAGTCCAGGCCCGGCCCAGGCCCGCAATAATTTTTCAAGCCCGGCCCAGGCCCGCAAACTAGAATTTAGGCCCAGGCCCGGCCCAGGCCCGACCCAGACTGTGAATGTTTGGTCCAGGCCCGGCCCATCCCGCAAGTTTCAGGCCCAGGCCCGGCCCATACCCGCGAGCCAAAGATGGGTAAGCCCGCGGCCCGCAAGCCCGCGGCCCGCTAAGTTTAGAGAATATCCTGAAGAAAAATAAAGAAAAACTTCTTAGTGTCATTACTATTAAATATGATAACATTTGTTATATTTGGCTTTAATGTATTGGCTTATGGTTAGGGTAGGAGATTTCTTTATCTAACCCCGACTTAATCCATATGCAAGCCATAACCCCAATTTATATTGTTAATTGAATTAGCTGAACTAAGTTAACATAATTTAATATGATATTTAAATTAAATGTCACCCACTGGCACTGACACCCAGTGGCATTTCCAGCAGGCCTGCAGTCACTAGCCTGAGACAGACAGGTTCAGACGTGTGAATTAATACAAGTGTGAATGAATTAGGACTGGGGAGAAATACCAATTAGTGGCAATTACCAACTGGGTTGGGTACTGGGTAGTGGGCTAATGGCCTAGTGGGCACTTGGCAGTGGGCAGGTCATTCAGGTGGACATTGTTTGGAGAAAAGACCTAGACAATAGAATTTCCACTGGTAGGGTCAAAGGGTTGATGGTTAATCATGGCTTGATTGCCTCTGCAAATATTTCTAAAGTAAACATTTGGGGCTAGCTACTTCCAGCCAAGTGAACTTATGGGGTCATTAGATTCCATGCAAGGTCTCAATTTGCAACTATATAATACTAAAGAAATAATTTTAAACATTCATTAACCGGAATTACAATTAGTAATCAGCTTTTATTTTAAAAAAGTAATAATCGGTGTTTTGTATGAATATTTTTATTATGTCCAGGCCCAGCCCAGGCCCGGCCCGGCCCGGCTCACAATACAAGCCCGATGTTTTTAAATTGTTTTCAGCCCAGGCCCGGCCCGGGCCCGCAGTATGTAGGCCCAGGCCCGGCCCGGCCCGGCCCAGCCCGCGAAATTATGTAGAGGCCCGTGCCGGGCTTGGACCCAAAACCCGGCCCGCGCAGGGCACTAGTGACCACCATGCCACAATAGACGGTTCGCACTAATGAATAAACGCCGTCCTCATGATGTCACTTGCACTAGGCAGGTTCTCGCGTGACCGCTAGATCTAACAGAGCGCTGAAACTGACCAGTGTCACATGACATATAAGTTAGCAATATTGTATGTGTATCTGAATAAAATGAAACACTTGTTATACTAATATAATATGTTAAAACTAGTAATATATCCTTTTTAAAAGGCATTCGTGTGAATGTGGGTTGTATGTGCAGGCGTCTTGTGTGAAATTTGGGGGGTGAGCATTATTGATTAGGTCAATAGGAATAACATTCCATCTCAACATTTGTGTTATTATTGCTATCCTTGAATCTTTATCACAGAAGCCACTGGAATCACAAATGATCGGTCGCGAACTGGACGACCTCGGGTAAATCAATGCAAAACACAGATTTAACAAGATTTGCGATCCAAGCCAAAGGTCCAGATGGCAAGTGGACAAGGAAGCCATTGGCTATTGGGAGTCTTTTATAGAATATTTTAAACATATTCACGCTGCTAGCAGTTACACAATTTTTAGATAATTTGTTCCATTAATGTATTGTCCTCTATGAGAATGTGTACTTCCTGATATCCAATCTACACTGATCCTTTACTAATCCTACCTCATGTCCTCTAGTACTGCTATCTTTTTTGAGTGAAAAAACACATTTCTATCAATATTTTCATACCCATTCAATATCTTAAAAACTTCAATCTGATCTCCTCTTAACCTCCTTTTCTCTAGAGTTGTTAAACCACATTCTTTCAGGCGTTCTTCATAACTAAGATCTCTCAGTTCTGGAATAATTTTAGTTGCTCTCCTCTGTATGCGTTCAATATGTCAGAAAGGCATCCATGGCATTGGTCTGATTAATATGTTCCATAACGCCAATGAAATCACACGAAACATCACCGAGAACACTTGCTCAATAACAGTGGCTCAACAGCGCCGAAGTTAGGTATGTTTGAGAAGTACTCTGCCTTATCGACAAACACCTCACGGATCACGTCGTTCCAGTCGTAGACAGAATCTGGGTGCATGCCTTATGCAAAATGAAAAGTACAGTTTGACTCCAGGCGATGACGTGTGCGACAAACGATGGCGCCACATCACGGATAATTGTGGCTACAAATGTGAGGATTTGCTCCGTTGAAGGAACATATTTATACATGAGATGGTGAATATATTCCGTTGTCAAATAAAAGCAGAACATTCATTCCACAGAAGAGAACTAGTTTTTTTGGGGGGGGATTGTAACGAGTTTACGGAACGCGGTAGCGTAGCGATTAGAATGTCGGGCTCTCAATCAAGAGAACCCGGGTTTGAATCCTCTTGCTGCCTTTTCGAAGCTTTGACAATTTCGTTCACGCCAATTGCCACAGTTCACTCAACTGTATAAATGAGTACCTACTATGTGTCACCACTGTTATGACCTCGACGTCCCATCGGACTAGTATGCCTGAAGACAGGAGAAAAGCTCGCAACCTGTGATCCGGTAAAACAGACAAACGAAAATGTATTTGATAAAAACAACCTAATGAACCTCGATAGGTGTTTACCGCTACTGAAGCTTCTACTGCTGTTGCATTGCTAAGTTTTGAATGTGTCTTAACTAATATTTAAAGAGTTGTAGTTCTTATGTAGGCCTAAATTGTAATTATCCAATTACGTCAATTCACATGATGTCTTATATTTCTATCTTGAAAATGTTAGCCAAATAATCCGATGTATTATTTACAGCAGGAATGTGGCTGAATTTGAAAGGCATATGCAACATAAATAAATAGAAACGGGAGGTAATGGTTGAAGATATAACACACACTTCCAAGATATATGTGGAACATGGGGAATTTTAATCAGGTCTCAGTATAAATTACTATATAAAGTATCTGTTATAAAGCATCTTTATCACCGTGGACTATTCGCATTAAAGTAGGCACCGACTTTGTCATTGTTATCACAAGTTGCTACTGTAAATATAATCGTACCAATATATTTACACTGTTGATATTTATCTACAAAAGACTATAAGCTATCTAGATTTTTTTGCTTTGGGAGTTGTCCTGCAAATATTCGTTTTTTATATATATTTAAACGGTACTGTATTGTTTAGCGCAGTAGCAGTAGCTTCCATATTTTGTATTCTGGTGGTTGGAGTAGCTGATTGTAACGTATGTTGTTGTAGTCTTATTCTCTTTCCCAGTTGTTTCGTAGTTATACGATATCACGCACGCATAGCACGCACACACGCACGCACGCACTTGTATGGAGTGTGTAATATCTAACATATCTAACATACTGTAGTCTACCTGTAGTGACAGCAAATGCACAATTGTCCATTTGATTTACTACTTATAAAACATCACGTTATTGTAGTTATATATTGTAATCGTCGGCTTCATCTCATGTTCTACTTATTTTAGGTAGGTTTTGTTGTTCGAAATAAATCTTTAAGCGACATGGTTATGTGTCTTATTCGTTTAATGAGAAGAGATGTATACATCCGTGACAATGGCGTGGGTCGTCCCAGTCTAACAACATCCGTCGTGATACAGCGGGCTGTTTCTTTTGAAATTAAGTATGATTGGAGTGTTTGCCCATTTCACAGAACGGTCTTAACTGATTATGAAAACGTTTGTATGGAACGTTCTGTGAACGTCCCCGTGAAAGGTGTTCTGGTCGTGCTTCAAACGTTCTTACCAAACGTTCTTACAAAACCGTAAGGGAACCTTTAGCAACTTTCAAAACATTGAGGGAACCTTTATTTAACTTATAACACTTTCACAGGACCTTCAGAGAACATTTATTGCTAACAAAATACGCACCAAATCTTTATATTATTGCTTTTATTCCAATCCGGCACTGTATTCAACATAGTTAGGTCATCTTGCACAGAACTACATTCATGATTATTAAAAAAGTCGACTTTAGCTTGTTCACCGTGTCAAATCTATGCAGATGTAGTGTATTGTGGGCTCAGTACAACATAACTCATATTTCACTGCTCAGCTCGTATACACGTATTGTATTCAATACTACATTATAGTGATACGCACTTACCTTTGTTTTTCCAGAAGTACTCAAGCTGCGAAGAATTTATACTGAACGTATTTCCGCTTATTACATACTAGCTGAGTTGTCCGACGTTTCACGAAAAAACCGCAGCCATGAGTGTTTTCTAGTTAAAGCTGTGTCTATGGTTAGCGACAATGTTACTTTACTATAATGTAGTTAACGTATGTAGTGTGCTATTCCTCCTAGACGCTTTCTATCCATAAACATATATAACTTGATATGTATTAAAAATTGATGTATAAATCCATTAGTATCCTTACGATGACATAGAAAACAAATCAATTCCATCGTCGCGACTTCCGCTACAACCTTTTTGAAAGAGAACCAATACTACCCCATGCGTAGACTAATCGTCCGCCTCATCCAGGAAAT
Organism: Lamellibrachia satsuma; assembly: GCA_033239005.1. Taxonomy (NCBI): domain Eukaryota; kingdom Metazoa; phylum Annelida; class Polychaeta; order Sabellida; family Siboglinidae; genus Lamellibrachia; species Lamellibrachia satsuma. The sequence continues at coordinate 3,308,814 of BSQZ01000057.1, forward strand.
TCAGCAAATACAACACGATCGTTGACCTCTAACACTTATAGTTTAAGGATAGTTGGACGAAATAATGATTGACCAGGTCTATGGAAAATAAATACTTTATTTTGTATTCTTTTGTTATGCTTGCTTTGATTGATTAGATATGTGAATGGGTGGAACGATCATTCGTGCATGTGCGAGGCTATCAGGTCCGAATCAGTCGGGCCTTCGCGGGGCGGCGTCGAGTGGCTAATAATGTCAGTCATTTTGATCATCACAGGTTTACACGCACGATTATGTTATGTTGTTGTAATATAGCAAACGTGAATCGATGCAAATAATGATTTTCTTCTCAACACAACTAATGAGATTACCTACAATGTTTCTGCTGCCATCGGCAGCCTTCATCAAAGGTCGTTGAGTAAGGAATCTCAATAGTTTGTTGTGTTTAGAGGAAAATCGTTATTCATATTTATCTACTAACTGGATGAACATTTCCACGAAGTGAATGCATGTGTTTATAATATTAATTAGCTGTCAGGAGTATATTAAAAATATGCACCTTGATTATTCTTGATGTACATGCACAAATTGTCTTCAATTAAGATATGCATATAGTCACTGATTTGTATAGCTGACTGGGAACTTTCAGGGAACGTCCTGCGAACGTTGTGTTTGCTATCCACGGATGTTTAAAGAATGTTCTCAGAATTTTACACGATTACTTTCATGTTTCTTTTATTTACTAATTATTTATTACTTTTTTATCATACATTTTGTATTTCCCGTGAATTATATTCAACTTAAAAATACCATAGAGTTCCCACAGCGTCCTTAAACGTTACCTTTTCCACAGCCATTTCATGGAACGTGCTGTGATCGTTATGTATTTGCAGAATACAGACAAATATTTCAAGCTATTCCGGCGTAGAGTTTATGAACATCACCACTATAATTATCCCGACAAACCTGTTCACGGAAACACCAATTAAAATTCGCTTGGAAGCAATCCAACGACACTGCCATTACTGCGCGAAAATACAACTAACATGTGACGAGGTGACCGAGTGGTTAAGGCGATGGACATTGGGGTCTCCTCGCGTGGGTTCGAATCCCATCCTCGTCGAAAAGTTTTTTCTCTTATCACATTTACATTTCTTTGATAGAAAATAAATACAGGGATCACATTTGAATTCACCAGTGATATGCGTTTGCGTGTCGCATCAGGACACTGAGAGTTTAATCGTATTCTTCTTGTGAAGACGAACACATGTTCACATGGTCAGGTTTCCCTCACCATAGGATTTTGGAAATAGTTTAAAATGATATGCTCTCTTTTTTTGCCCAATCTGCTATGGAGTGGCAATGTTTGGAATAACAACGTAACATGCAATTTAAACAATAAACAGGTAGATTTCGAAATTGGTCATAAAAATATTTTATATTTTTAAATTATAATTTCCGATTGGTAAAGGGAAAAGGTACGTTCTTAAATAGCGCCGTATCCAGTCCTTCGTACAGAGCGATTTAGACTTCACCCCCGGACAGACCTGTTCATTCCAACGACATTTCGATTTCTCTTGGAAGCATTCAGCAATGCTGCAATTACCGCGCAAATAATATTCTTCCACATCACATTCATAAGTGATTGTTTAACTTAGGTAAATACGTATGCTTTTCATGCCCGATTTTGTTAATAAAACGAAGGCTTTCATTGGCCAGAGGCAAAACAGATAATCAGAAGTCTTCTCTCTCCATAGCATGTTTTGTACTTTTGCCACGTCACGACATCGGACAGATAAGTCATGGAACCACAGTGAATGAATTTCAGAATGAATATAGCCGAAAATGATCGATCACTCAATATCGTGATCGCACTATTAATCACACATTAATTAGTTTATTACTAATCAATAAAATGTTGAGGCATACTTCTTCTTTTTCCTTTGGTCACTATCGGGTGGGGTCACATCACATCATGTGTTCTTTGGTTACTAGCGGGTGGGGTCACATCACTTCGTGAGTTCCTTTGGTCACTAGCGGGTGAGGTCATATCACTTCATGTTTTCCTGTGGTCACCTGCGGGTGGTGTCACATCACTTCGTGAGTTCGTTTGGTCACCTGCGGTGGGGTCACATCACTTCATGTGTTCCATTGGTCACCTGCGGGTGGGGTCACATCACTTCATGTGTTCCTTTGGTCACTAGCGGATAAGGTCACATCACTTCATGTGTACTGCTCTCACGATGAGTCGTTTCTATCTGTCGTGATATGTCGTATTCTCCCACCCAGTCTCGACTGTTCACCCCTGCCCTTTCGATGCACAAAGCTGTCCACTTACTTAATGGCCTATCCATCATCTATTACATTCAGGTCTATCTCCTGTTCATCCGGAAGCCAGGTTGCACTCTGTAGTTCCTCCTTACTAGCTACCACTGCCAGGTCGTCCACAGAACAGTATATTCTTCAGTTCTTCCTGTTCAGACATCCTTCCACTGAACAGGTTCATCGCCGTATAGAAAAGCAGGGTGTCATAGCACTTACATGTCTGAGGCATACTCCTACTCCAAACTGTTTTGATATCAACCATCATCACTTCTTTTGGCTCTACTCCACTATACTAACACCTGCCTCTCCAATTTACATCCACTTCTTAACAACAAATGCTAGTTCTAGTTCTTTGGCTTTGTGTCGAATGCCTTTTGTAGGTCAACGAAGTTTAGGTATTCTAAGTCTGCCTAAATATTAATCTGGACGAACTATATTGAGAACTATCGATTACCATTTTTTTAGAACATGGTATGCCACAGAATTCGTAACGCTTGAACGCTTGTCAATATGTTCATGTAGTCTGGATACATATAATATGTTATCTGTAATAATCATAGGCGTCAAAACATCAGCTCATTGAAAAGTGGGAAAGTGTGTAAACCCCAATTTCGAACTCACGACATATGCGCGCCCGCAAGAACATATTATCTAAATAATCACAATAAATGTGTTATGAAGAAAATGTTGTAATAACAACACCCATATACAAAACAGAATAACATTCTTTTCAACCAAGATTTAATGGGATAGTCAACCAAAATCTTTGAAATGTCTTTCACAAAATACAGTTGCTTTAATTTTTATTTTCACCACTATTAAACATAATTTCATAATGTTTTTATCATGCATAATTGTAGAAACAGTATATTGCATGTAAAAAATAACAACTTGGTGGCTTTATGTGCACCAATCAGAGCATAAGATAATAAGTAAGCAAATATTACAGTTGGAAAATAAAAATGTTGACTCTGACTATGAGATCTTCACTATATTACTGTCCCCTTAATCCTACATGGCCCCACGTGACACATATGCCACAATGTAAAAGGTCCTTGTTGACTATAAATCACTTAGCATAACATTACATAATTTACATAATCATGCCTCAAGTCCCAAAATTAAACATTGGCTACTTAGTGCTGACTCCTGGCGATTATATGCTACACTAAGTACTCAAGAGGGTCATGTTATTTTTAATGAACAATAAAAATTATAGGCTAGCTAGAGGCCTACAAGCAAAATAATGTGCACATATTTGTGTGGTTTATAGCATTAAAACTAGCTATATCATGCATTAATCTACTTATTACTATAATAACCACTAATTTGACGACATTGTCATTGAGATAAGTTTAAATAAATGTGTACTCTTTTATAATAATAAGAAACTCAACTGATTAAAGTCTGGAGCAATCGCTCCTTTGATGATCTGGGTGGTCTCGGTCTCCCCGCCGAGAACTTTTTGGCAATGTCAGAGTCGGGAAACGATCTTGCTAAAATCGTCCGTTATTACCAACGGCAAGCTGCTCTTAGCAATAAATTTAGCAAGCATGGTTTCTGCTGCCATTACCCTGTCAACCTCGGTGCCGGCGGCGACATATTGCGCGTTACTGCCACCCATACGAGACAGAGCAGAAGACTTCGTTCTATGGCAGTCGCGCTATATGTGTCGTTTGACATTGTTTATCCCGTGCCCGATGGAAAACTAATGGTTGGCTAGCTTGGACATCTTTTGGTCTCCCCTTTGCAAGGTCCTATATTCACTAGTGTGCTCAAATGTTATGGTAGCACAACATCAGAGCGAGGGGGGAACTCATTGAAACTAATCAGGTCACTAAAGCGAGTACACTGTCGGTGGGGCACTGTGGCACTAAGATTAGAACGTCGGCCCGTTAATATAAATACTAAAACGAAGCAAATGCTAACTATACGTGACTACCACTTCATTGCAAATAAATATAATATATATATATATATATATATATATATATATATATATAACATATAATAAATTAATTAATATATATATTATATTAACTAAATATATTATATACATATATACGATATACGATATATGATATGATTTGATATACGACTTGCCTGCATGCGTCCGTACGTGTGCGTGCGTGCGTGCGTGCGTGCGTGCGTGCGAATGTGTGTGACATGCTTGACCTACCCAGCAGAGTGATGTGTGACATGCTTGTCCTACCCAGCAGGGTGATGTGTGACATGCTTGACCTACCAAGAAGTGTAATGTGTGACATGCTTGACTTAACCAGCAGGGTGAAGTGTGATATGCTTGACTTACCAATCAGTGTAATGTGTGACATGCTTGACCTAACCAGCAGGGTGATGTGTGGTATGCTTAACATACCAAGCAGTGTAATGTTTGACATGCGTGACCTAACCAGCAGGTTGATGTGTGACATGCTTGACCTACCAAGCAGTGTAATGTGTGACATGCTTGACCTACCAAGCAATGTAATGTGTGACATGCTTGACCTAACCAGCAGGTTGATGTGTGACATGCTTACCTACCAAGCAGTGTAACATGTGACATGCTTGACCTAACCAGCAGGGTGATGTGTGACATGCTTGAACTACCAAGTAGTGTAATGTGTGACATGCTTGACCTACCAAGCAGTGTAGTGTGTGACATGCTTGACCTAACCAGCAGGTTGATGTGTGACATGCTTGACCTACCAAGCAGTGTAACATGTGACATGCTTGACTTAACCAGCAGGGTGATGTGTGATATGCTTGACCTACCAAGCAGTGTAATGTGTGACATGCTTGACCTAACCAGCAGGGTGATGTGTGACATTCTTGACCTACCAAGCAGTGTAATGTGTGACAAGCTTGATCTAACCAGCAGAGTGCCGTGCCACATCGACATACCACCACTTGCAATCAAGCAAGACAAAATTGCATGTATGTAACAAGCATAAAGTTCGGTCGGTCTACTTCAGTGCGACGCCGTAACCGGATCCAATGGCAGCAATAACCTACGGGGCACCAGTTGTGAGTGATAACACAAAAATAGATCCGCGTAACAAAAATCTACTGGAGGTGACGTATATATCACTAAAGCCACGGGGTTAGCTGTCTCCGTCAGCTTTAACAAGATTTAACAAGATTTGCCATCCAAGCCAAAGACCCAGATGGCAAGTGGACAAGGAAGCCATTGGCTTATCGAGAGTCCAACAATGTTCATCTACATATAACCCGCCCTCCTGAGATATGTGTCAACCTTGTTTTTAAACATATTTACGCTAGCAGCTTTTAAACATATTCACGCTACAATCTGTAGACAATTTGTTCCATTCATTTATTGTCCTCTGTGAGAACGAGTGCTTCCTGATGTCCAATCTACATTGATCCTTTACTAATTTTACCTCATGTCCTCTAGTTCTGCTATCTTTCTAGAGTGAGAAAAACATATTTCTATCAATATTTTCATACCCATTCAATATCTTAAAAACTTCAATCTGATCTCCTCTTAACCTCCTTGTCTCTAGAGTTGTTAAACCACATTCTTTCAGCCGTTCTTCATAACTAAGGTCTCTAAGTTCTGGAATCATTTTAGTTGCTCTCCTTTGTATGTGTTCAAGCGTATCTATATCCTTCTTACGATGTGTTCTCCATGCTTGTATACAGTATTCTAAATGAGGTATAAATATTGCGTTATAAAGAGGTATAATTAACTTTTTTCCTTGTATGTTATGTTTCTTCTAATCAATCCAAGAATTTGATTACCCTTTGAAGCTGCAATACCACACTGCTCTGAAACTTTCATATCAGCGCTTATTGTAACTCCTAAGTCCTTTTCTTTTACAGTAGTACCCAGAGCAGTATCTCCCATTTTATAGTTTACATTCAAGTTCCCATGTCCTGTATGTAGGCATTTACATTTCCCAAAATTGAACAGCATCTGCCATTTCTCAGACCATTTCACTAATCTGTCTAGATCGTTTTGTAAATGTTGTTTATCACCATCAGTATTAACATTTCTAAACTGTTTTGTGTCATCCGCAAATTTCAGTATGTTACTTGTTATACTGTCGTCCAAGTCATTGATATAAATTAAGAATAATATAGGTCCTAATACTGATCCTTGAGGTACCCCACTAACAAAAAAATTCCAATTTGAAACTTCTCCATCTACTACAACTCGTTGTCTTCTGTCAGTCAGCCATTGTTCTATCCAGTCAGTTATGCTATCCCCGATACCATGGGCTTTTAATTTAAGTAGTGATCTTTGATGTGGCACTTTGTCAAAAGCTTTCTGAAAATCTAAGTAGATAATATCTACTGGCGATCCCACGTCTATCCACTTAGTGATTTTTTCCAAAAAACATAACATATTTGTTAAGCATGACCTCGCTTTAAGGAATCCATGTTGAGATGAATTTAATAATTTATGCTTAACGAAGAAGTCCACCATATGGTATATAATTAACCTTTCTAATATTTTACAAATCACTGACGTTAAACTAACTGGACTGTAATTCTCTGACTTATTTCTCGAACCCTTTTTAAATAATGGTATGATGTTTGCTTCTTTCCATTCAAACGGAACAACTCCCTCTTTTAATGACACTCTTGCAAGTGGTATACTGATTTGTTCTACTGTTTCCATTAGTAATTTTGGAGGAATCCCATCCACTCCCGGTGATTTGTTATCCTTCATTGCCTTTATTTTCTTAGCTACCAATTCTGGAGTTACAATTAACGGACCTAAATAGTCAGATTTAGCCCCCTGAAATTTAGCATCAGCAACTGGTAATGAACTAATATCTTCTTTGGTAAACACTGAACTGAAGTAACCATTTAGGTCTTCCGCCATTAAAAACCCCTGTGATATTATATTTTCAGCACTGTCTTCTAGAGGTCCAACCTTGTCTTGTACGTTTTGTTTACTCCTGACATATGCATAAAAACTCTTGCTGTAATTTTTTATGTTACATGCTAGTTTTTGCTCATAGCTTCTTTTAGACTGTCTGATTTCAGTTGTAGCTGCATTAAGTGCTCTTTGTATTTTGCATAGTCTTCTTCCTTTCTGGTACGCCTATAAACACTCCACATAGTTTGTTTTAGCATTATTTTTCTAATAGCCTCTTTTGACAAGTGTTTCTTTCTACCCCGTTTTCCTTGTTTTTGGAAGGGAACAAATTTATCGATGATACTCTCAATTTAATATTTTAGAAGATTCCAACATTCAATTGCGGTCTTATTCATCAGCATGTTATTCCAATCTAGCTTTGCTAAGTATTTTCTCATATCTTTGTAGTTACCTTTGTGGAAGTTTCTCTTGTACGTTTTCTTATTTTTATTTTCTGAGTTTACATTGATGTCAAAATGTATTTGATTATGGTCACTATTACCCAATGGTTCAAATATTTTTACATTGTCCACTAATTCTTTATGTGATGACAAAGCTATATCTAATACATTTTCTCCCCTGGTTGGTTCTAGTACGTACTGAGAAATAAAGCTATCCTGGATTAAAAATAGAAATTGTTGGTCCTCAGTCCCTGTGCTCTCTAGAGAATTCCATTGTATGTGTCCATGGTTAAAATCTCCCATTATGATACATTCCCCTTTACTAACTTCCTTTATAGCGTTTTTTATTTTTGTGTTGTCCTCTTCATTTGTGTTTGGACTTCGGTAAACTAATCCAATAGTTAATTTTGAATTTCCTGAAACAACTTTGCACCAAACAGCTTCATCGCAATCTGCTTCCCTTTCTAGTTTTATTTCATAAGCCTGAATAGATTCTTTAGCATATACAATAACTCCCCCGCCCCTTCTTCCTATTCGATCTTTCCTAAACATTACATATCCTGTCAGTCCTAATTCAACATCTGTTATATCTATGTTGGCCCATGATTCAGTTATACCAATTATGTGAGGGTCAATATCTTCTACCATAATGTTTAATTCGTTTTTCTTATTTACTGTGCTCCTTGCATTTAAACATACGCATCTATAACCTTTTTCAGAGATGTTTTTCGGATGATTTGATATTGGTTTATCTGTGCTAGTGGCCTCTTGTTCTGCTTGAGACACCTCTAGGTAACCCCCCCGCACTTCTAGTTTAAAGAATGTTTACTTCCAAAAATATTTGTCATTGTACCCAAGTCACTATCTACTGCTGCTGAAAGTTTGTCCGCGAATACTGCCGCCCCCTTTCCACTTAAAGGAAGCCCATCCTTCATGTACATATCAGCCCTCCCAACAAAACTTCCCTATAAGTCCACAAATCCAACTTCCGCTTCCCTACATAGCTTCTGGACTAACATGTTAATTGCCATCCCCCGACAATTTCGATATTTGTGACCCCTCCTGCCCATTACAGGTAAAATCCCTGACAGTATTACCTGCTCAACCCGCGTCTGTTTTAGTGTCCTGACCAACTGCCTATATTTCCTAACTATGGCAGTTGTACCCTCCCTCTCTACGTTATTTGTCCCTACGTGTACTAAAACAGATCCACCCTTACCCGAGCCTACGATGTTGTTTACCCTCTCAGTTATCGCCTCTATTTTGGCTCCAGGCAAGCAGACCACCACATCATTTCCCTTGTTTAAGACTCTGTCGGTCTTCCTAACTATCGAATCCCCCACAAACACCCTTGCTCTCTTCCTCACCCCCTCTATCACTGCTGCAGAATAACACTTCCGTTCGATACCCTCCTTCACATTCTGTCCTGACCCCTTCCCACCTGTCTCCCCCACTTCCCACTCCTTTGCGCTTGTCTCTCCCACTCCCCTCTCCTTCACTCCGGTTGTTTTCCCTCACGTCTCTCCCACTCCCCTCTCCTTCACTCCGGTTGTTTTCCCTCCCGTCTCCCCCACTCCCTTCCCCTTCCCTCCTGTCTCCCCTACTACCCTCTCCTTCACTCCGGTTGTCTTCCCTCCCGTTCCTTTCCTTCCCGTCTCCTTACGTCCTGTCTCCCTACAACCTGTCACCTTTCCTCCTCTCAGCTTCCTCCCAGGCTGCGGTGAGCTCTCCCTAGCATCTCTTGTGTCTTTCCCCACTTTATCATCTACTGTTCCCCCACGGGAACTACTGGCACAACCCCCCTGATTCCTTCCCACCATTGCCACAACGAGCAGCCTCAGCTCTTCCAACTCCACCTCTAGTTCCTTCATCTTCGTACATACCCTACACTCAAAACTAAAACTATCTGCCTGGACCTTAGCCCAGGACTTCTCGCACCCAGACTTGACGAAGTCCAACCAGTTACTGCAACTGCCACAAATTAAGTGCCTTGTGGCCTTTAACTGCCGTTTGCACGGCGCCATCATACAATTTAGTTTTAATTAGTTTGCTACGTTAGCCTTGAATAAGGCTGTTTTTTGTGATCAAAAGAACATTTAGGCTAATATACTTGCTAACTGTGTCTTCTATTAACCTCGCATGAGAAAAAAAACCTGCCACCTAGCGAATATGGAGAACACTGTGTAACAAAACAACGAAGTCAGTGTATACTAATTTACGCTAAAATCTTGCTGTTAATTCCTTTTTACCGAAAACGTTTACTACCACTATGTCAGATATTACCTTATGTATGTAATTTAAGTAAATAAATCACTTTATCTTATATATATATTAGCCAATGTAAACGATAATTCGATGCACGGGTTGAATTCACGACCTGTAAACAAACTCCCTTTTATCACTCATTGAGTTTAAATCCGGGAATAAATACTACCTCTGTTAACAAAAACGGTTTCTTAATATATGTCTACAAGAAGTTGGTGAACAATATATGTATAATACTAATAGTTATTCTAACCAATATTCATGTCATCAACCCCGGGAGACGTAAGCACAAGTGTCTTTCACGTCGAGTTTAGCTGTCTCAGTCACATTGTCATCAAACGTGGAGACGTCACCACAAGTCTCTTCCACGTCTGACTTAGCTGTCTCCGTCACTTTGTCATCAACTGGCACCAACCATCCAAAAACAAACAGCTCTAACAACTACTTTGACAGGTACCAGTATCTCACTGGCTTGACATGTTAAAACAAAATGAGCCAATTTTCGACAAAGATTGATACATTAATAGGTGGAATTGCAAGTATAACTTCGATCTCCCACAATATTCTGGGCGGCGTGGTGTGAACAGGCTGGAGTAAACCATCGCATTCGTCATTGGATTTCTTTCTTGCTCGGATATTTTCTCACTCGTTTTCTTGGAGATGTTCGTGTTCGATGTAAAGCATGTGGTTGATGAAGCGGCGTTTCAACGTGGGTTATGTGAGTGAGCGTTTGCGTACATTGCTCCTTTTGAATACATTGTGCTCTTTCAGTTCCCTTAAAATACACACTAACTGTGTAGCCGGGATCTGGCTTGTTATGCGGATCTATATTTGTGTTATCACTGGCATTGGTGTCGCTCTGAAGTAGAATGACCGAGTAGAACTATGTTTGACCTAATTAAGTTGACATTTGACCTAATTAAGTTGATATTAGACCTAATTAAGTAGCATTTGGCCTAATTAAATTGATCTGTTACCTAAATGCATTAGCCTTTGATGTTCCTTTGATGCTCTTAAGACGTTTGACTGGTGTTCTTAAGACGATGCCGATGAGGGTAAAATGCGTTTTGACCTAATTAATTTGACCACCTTGAACGGTACCGAAGACGAAGGGAAGGGAGGGTAAAATAAGTTTTGACGCTAATTTGACCTTTGACCTAATTAAATTGACCTTTAACCTAATTAGTTTGGCGTTTGATGTTCTTAAGACGGTTGACTGCAGTTGAACGGATGCTTCCACCGCGTGTTCATCCGCTGATTGAACACGCCCACCGACGCACCAGTTTATAACAAAGTAAGAACTCTGACCTCTTTAACTTGACCTATTTAATTTGACATTTGAGCTAACGAATTTGGTCTTTGACCTAACTAATTTGACGTAATTAATTTGACCTAATTAGTTTGACATTTGATCTAATTAAGTTAGCCTTTGATGTTTTTAAGACGCTTGATCAATATTCTTAAGACGGTGCCGAAGACGGTGTCAAGACGATCTTCAGTTGATCTCCTCCCTTGTTACTATACTACTGTCAATTTCTTAGCAGTAATTATACAAATATAATTAATGTTACTGACTTCAATGCACTTGTGTGATATAGTATTTTTTTACATTATTGAATTGTATATCAATATTTAAAGATAATTGATTAACAATAAACCCAGCCGTCAACATGTTTAGTTCTAAAATCGAAATATCAATAATGTTACCAATATGAATACATTGCAGGACCAACACACACTATTGAAACTAATATGTGAAATATTAACTATATATATATATATATATATATATATATATATATATATATATATTGGTCCATTTACTCATATGAAGTCTTTGCCGCTTGCACTGCATGGACGTTCCTATAGATCACTTACCGACACAGAAGGGCATGTAAGCCGGGTTGTTCTTCAACTTGTTGTTCTCGTCCAGCCACCGGTCAGGTTTGAACGCGAACGGATGTTTCCAGATCGTCGGGTCCATGTGACTCTGGTAGATGTTTGGAAGAACCACGGTGCCTTTTAGCAGATCGTATCCTCTGAATTTGATCGACTCATTCACCACGTGACCCACGGCAATGGGGGCTGAAATGTATTATGTACTCCAATATTCAAACGTGTCAGTTGATAAAGGAAGGTGATAACAGTTTCTTCCTGTTCGTTAGTTATGTGGCGAGCTATTGACAGAAAGAGGATAACCCTGTTCGGGTGAATTGATGAAATTATGTCTCCTGTGCATTCGGAAACAACTACAACAACAATAACAACAACAAAAACACCAACAACAATAACAACTATAACATATGCTAAGACGGTGGGATTAATGACAACAATAAAATATGTTTATGGCACAAACAAATGACTTAGAAATTACTTGAATATCTGCACCCTATTGTCCAATACTCACCAATACATCCTAGTCTCTGTATTTCAAGTATAGCGGCCTCCGTGAATGGAAGTTTTCCTTTGTCACTAATACCAGGGAGTCTGCCTTGACCGATGACCTGAATACAACTAATAACTCATTTGACAAAGTTAAAGCCAATTACGAACTTGCTTCCAAGCGAAAGTAATAATAGGTTCCTTGCCCATCTTGTTTCGAATGCTGGCAGACAAGACAATTGATTAGCAATGTTGGATAGTGGACGTAAACTGTACCGTACAGTTGTCCAACATTAATAAACCATAATACCAAGTCTTAGTCAAATTAATAACATGTCTTCCACATTTCAAATATAATTAATTACAGACAATAATTAGAAAACCAAACTGATTTCCAAAAGCATGTTTCTATAATTAACATACCATGCACCTATCTTGTAATCTCAAAAAAAGAAAAGAAAAGATTAATCACCGTGATTCCTACAGTTTTTTGTGCTTTTCTCTGAATCAGTCAAAGTGTGTGTGTGTGTGTGTGTGTGTGTGTGTGTGTGTGTGTGTGTGTGTGTGTGTGTGTGTGTGTGTGTGTGTGTGTGTGTGTGTGTATTGACAACCATACTGTTCCCATTTTATTACCGTCATCGTTAGTGAAATGTCAATATAGCCTAAAATTGCCCATATCTGTACTGACCTGAGATAATTCCTGCCTGCACTTGGCCTGTATATCTGGGTTGAGGATCATGTAGAGAAGTCCCCAATACAATGTGGTACTCGTCGTCTCGGTACCGGCAAAGAACAGGTCGACGATTACATGGAACATGTTCTGATCTGCATCAACCAGTATATATGTTATACACTATAGAGTGATTCGTCTACGTGGGCCAGTAGAACTACTATGTTTATGTTTGACGTGATAACCAATACAGACAGCGTCGTTGAAGTCGATTTACTCTGACATTGTCAAGCAGATCAAAATAATTTGTTAGCTTCTCCGTCGGACCATTTCAGCCAAAATCTTCTTGCTAGAGAGAGTAGAGCAGATCAACCGTCATTCATCATTACCCGTCAAGGCGCCACTTTCTTCTCCACGTTTCTCCGCCTTCAGATAGATATCTATGAAGTCCCGGACGTTGTCTTCATCAAATGTTTCCCTGTGTTCTGTTATTATTTTTCGTACGAAATCCTTTATCTGACGATCGACTGCGACAAACTTCCTAAATCTTGGCTACAACATATAGTTTGTTGTTTGTTTATTGAACGTGTAATGGTTGCAACAACCCCATTAATGCTATTCTTGTTAGATTAATGCCACACAAAACATACACGCCCTCACGCACGCGCACACGCACACACACAAACACACACACACAAGAATCAGGATGGTTCATAAGAAGTAGCACTAAGAACTTCGACTATTATCATGTTTCGTGCGAAGGCCTAAATATGTTATGGTACAATGCTTACTATCAACGCTAAAGCCAACTGAACAGGCAACCAGGAAGCCGCTACATTTTTGGCTCCCGAATTTTCGAAAGTGTAATTCATCGAATTCAGCAGATGTTGAAATTCTTCATTATCATAATTGTATCTGCAGAATGAAACGTGATATTGGTGAAGTATATTTTACGGATGAACCTCTCAAAAGGTTTGTTAAAAGAACCAGTTCCAATTGAGAATACGAGAAACAAAACGTAAAAGCTCGCTGCAACCTACATAGATTATTGAAATACATTTAAAGTTTGTTTGTTGTTCAGATCAATTAAGTACTCAAGATATGTAAATACTTCTGCATTAATAGTGACATGTCGATTATAGAGTATAAATGACACCAACCTTTGACCAAATATAATGGAATATATAATGTTGGAGACAGCTTTGTTAAGTAACTGTTTTGGGTCAAAAGACCTTCCTTTATTCAAATCAAATTCCGCCAGCACAATTTCGACTTCATCTTTGATTTTCTCCTCCAGCGAAGATTTTCCCACGCCGAAGTTTCGCAAAGCCCTCAGCGTGAATCTCCGCACTATCTTCCAATCCTCGCCATCTTGCATAATGATTCCTGAGAATTTGAACAGTGCAATACGACATAAAGCCAGAGTAGCGAGATAGGCCGTAAGGCCGCCTTGTACATAGGCCATGAACCTCTCTAGTTCCCACATGGCGTCGTCAAACGTTCTATATACATATTATGTGCGTGCGTGCGTGCGTGCGTGCGTGCGTGCGTGCGTGCGTAAACACACGATTATTAACTGCAGCATTTCTGCTTCACGAATTATCTGGCTCACAAATCCCCAGTATGTGAGGAAGTTCATCCACACCATGGTAGTTCTCTGGAGGAACCACGAACATCCAGTGTCAGACCTGTACAGCACTTACTCGGGAACGAAACCACATTGTTACAACGACGTATTTGTGACTATAGGTTATACCACCAGTCAAGGAAGTGCTTCCTGGAATGAAGCAGTACACTACATACATCGGATTCACCCAGCAGTCATTATCGTAATAAAAACACAGTAGCGAGTTTGGATTAAATGCCTTCTGAAGCTACTTAGAAAGGCAGGGAACAACAGTACAAATGTTCACAAATGATGCCGAAGATCAGTGTATGACTTTCAGCTGAAAACGTTGCCTTACCCTAAAATGTGTGTGCCCATCTAGTTATCACTTCCGGCTACTTGGACTTGGTGCAGCGACTTGAATTTGGTGTAGATCATTTACAGAAATACGCGGAATATATAATAGAATAAGTATTACTATTGCATATATATTATACAAAAACGTATTGTAGACATATATTAGGAAAAAGGTTTTGTTAATTATTAGTCAGAGGGAGTATTTTAGAGTAAGTTAGATTCGGATTCTGTCATGGAATTCAGCGAGCGTTAATAGGGTTGTTTACAATTCGAAAATTGAGATAGCATAGTGAATAATCAGTAACATTGAATATTGGTTAGAATAAGTATTAGTATTATACATATATTGTTGCAGTAACTGGGTGAACTTCGTCAAGTCTGGGTGCGAGAAGTCCTGGGCTGAGGTCCAGGCAGATAGTTTTAGTTTTGAGTGTAGGGGATGCACGAAGATGAAGGAACTAGAGGTGAATTTGGAAGAGCTGAGGCTGCTCGTTGTGGCAATGGTGGGAAGGGAACGGGGGGATTGTGCCAGTAGTTCCGGTGGGGGAACAGTAGACGATAAAGTGGGGAAAGACACAAGAGATGCTAGGGAGAGCTCACCTCAACCCGGGAGGAAGCTGAGAGGAGGAAAGGTGACAGGTCGTAGGGAGACAGGACGTAAGGAGACGGGAAGGAAAGGAACGGGAGAGAAGACAACCGGAGTGAAGTAGAGGGGAGTAGGGGAGACAGGAGGGAAGGAGAAGGGAGTGGGGGAGACGGGAGGGAAGACATGAGGAGAGAGGAGGAGACAGGAGAGGAGAAGGGAGTCAGGACAGAGGGATGTGAGGGAGGAAGAGGGAGGGTGGGCAGGGGAGGAGCGGAGGAAGGTGGACAGAATGTGATGGAGGGGATCGAAAGGAAGAGTTATTCTGCAGCAGTGATAGAGGGGGTGAGGAAGAGAGCGAGAGTGTTTGTGGGGGATTCGATAGTTAGGAAGACCGACAGAGTCTTAAACAAGGGAGATGATGTGGTGGTCTGCTTGCCTGGAGCCAAAATAGAGGCGATAACTGAGAGGGTAAAAAACATCGTAGGCTCGGGTAAGGGTGGATCTGTTTTAGTACACGTAGGGACAAATAACGTAGAGAGGGAGGGTACAACTGCCATAGTTAGGAAATATAGGCAGTTGGTCAGAACACTAAAACAGACGCGGGTTGAGCAGGTAATACTGTCAGGGATTTTATCTGTAATGGGCAGGAGGGGTCACAAATATCGAAATTGTCGGGGGATGACAATTAACATGTTAGTCCAGAAGCTATGTAGGGAAGAGGAAGTTGGATTTGTGGATTTATGGGGAAGTTTTGTTGGGAGGGCTGATATGAACATGAAGGATGGGCTTCATTTAAGTGGAAAGGGGGCGGCAGTATTCGCGGACAAACTTTCAGCAGCAGTAGATAGTGACTTGGGTACAATGACAAATATTTTTGGAAGTAAACATTCTTTAAACTAGAAGTGCAGGGGGGGTTACCTAGATGTGTCTCAAGCAGAACAACGGGCCACTAGCACAGATAAACCAATATCAAATCATCCAAAAAACATCTATGTAAAAGGTTATAGATGCGTATATTTAAATGCAAGGAGCATAGTAAATAAGAGAAACGAATTAAACATTATGGTAGAAGATATTGACCCTCACATAATTGGTATAACTGAATCATGGGCCAACATAGATATAACAGATGCTGAATTAGGACTGACAGGATACGTAATGTTTAGGAAAGATCGAATAGGAAGAAGGGGCGGGGGAGTTATTTTATATGTTAAAGAATCTATTCAGGCTTATGAAATAAAACTAGAAAGGGAAGCAGATTGCGATGAAGCTGTTTGGTGCAAAATTGTTTCAGGAAATTCAAAATTAACTATTGGATTAGTTTACCGAAGTCCAAACATAAACGAAGAGGACAACACAAAAATAAAAAAACGCTATAAAGGAAGTTAGCAAAGGGGAATGTATCATAATGGGAGATTTTAACCATGGACACATACAATGGAATTCTCTAGAGAGCACAGGGATTGAGGATCAACAATTTATATGTTTAATCCAGGATAGCTTTCTTACTCAGCACGTACTAGAACCAACCAGGGGAGAAAATGTATTAGATATAGTTTTGTCATCATAAAAAGAATTAGTGGACAATGTAAAAATATTTGAACCATTGGGTAATAGTGACCATAATCAAATATATTTTGACATCAATGTAAAATCAATAAGTAAAAATAAGAAAACGTACAAGAGAAACTTCCATAAAGGTAACTACAAAGATATGAGAAAATACTTAGCAAAGCTAGATTGGAATAACATGCTGATGAATAAGACCGCAATTGAATGTTGGAATATTCTAAAATATGAAATTGAGAGTATCATCGATAAATTTGTTCCCTTCCAAAACCAAGGAAAACGGTGTAGAAAGAAACACTTGTCAAAAGAGGCAATTTGAAAAATAATGCTAAAACAAACTATGTGGAGGGTTTATAGGCGTACCAGAAAGGAAGAAGACTATGCAAAATACAAAGAGGCACTAAATGCAGCTACAACTGAAATCAGACAATCTAAAAGAAGTTTTTATGCATATGTCAGGAGTAAACAAAACGTACAAGACAAGGTTGGACCTCTAGAAGACAGTGCTGGAAATATAATATCACAGGGGTTTTTAATGGCGGAAGACCTAAATGGTTACTTCAGTTCAGTGTTTACCAAAGAAGATATTAGTTCATTACCAGTTGCTGATGCTAAATTTCAGGGGGCTATCTGACTATTTAGGTCCGTTAGTTGTAACTCCAGAATTGGTAGCTAAGAAAATAAAGGCAATGAAGGATAACAAATCACCGGGAGTGGATGGGATACCTCCAAAATTACTAATGGAAACAGCAGAACAAATCAGTATATCACTTGCAAGAGTATTCAACTTGTCATTAAAAGAGGGAGTTGTTCCGTTTGTCAGAGAATTACAGACAAGTGAGTTTAACATCAGTGATTTGCAAATTATTACAAAGGTTAATTAAAGACCATATGGTGGACTTCCTCGTTAAGCATAAATTATTAAATTTATCTCAACATAGATTCCTTAAAGCGAGGTCATGCTTAACAAATATGTTATTTTTTTTGGAAGAAATCACTAAGTGGATAGACGTGGGATCGCCAGTAGATATTATCTACTTAGATTTTCAGAAAGCTTTTGACAAAGTGCCACATCAAAGATTACTACTTAAGTTAAAAGCCCATGGTATCGGGGATAGCATAACTGACTGGATAGAGCAATGGCTGACTGACAGAAGACAACGAGTTGTAGTAGATGGAGAAGTTTCAAATTGGAAATCGGTTTTGAGTGGGGTACCTCAAGGATCAGTATTAGGACCTATATTATTCTTAATTTATATCAATGACTTGGACGACAGTATAACAAGTAACGTACTGAAATTTGCGGATGACACAAAACTGTTTAGAAAGGTTAATACTGATGGTGATAAACGACATTTACAAAACGATCTAGACATATTAGTGAAATGGTCTGAGAAATGGCAGATGCTGTTCAATTTTGGGAAATGTAAATGCCTACATACAGGACATGGGAACTTGAATGTAAATTATAAAATGGGAGATACTGTTCTGGGTACTACTGTAAAAGAAAAGGACTTAGGAGTTACAATAAGCGCTGATATGAAAGTTTCAGAACAGTGTGGTATTGCAGCTTCAAAGGGTAATAAAATTCTTGGATTGATTAGAAGAAACATAACATACAAGGGAAAAAAGTTAATTATACCTCTTTATAAAGCAATAGTTAGACCTCATTTAGAATATTGTATACAAGCATGGAGACCATATCGTAAGAAGGATATAGATACGCTTGAACGCATACAAAGGAGAGCAACTAAAATGATTCCAGAACTTAGAGACCTTACTCATGAAGAACGCCTGAAAGAATGTGGTTTAACAACTCTACAGACAAGGAGGTTAAGAGGAGATCAGATTGAAGCTTTTAAGATATTGAATGGGTATGAAAATATTGATAGAAATATGTTTTTCTCACTCAAGAAGGATAGCAGAACTAGAGGACATGAGGTAAAATTAGTAAACGATCAATGTAGATTGGACATCAGGAAGCACTCGTTCTCACAGAGGACAATAAATGAATGGAACAAATTGTCTACAGATTGTGTAACTGCGAGCAGCGTGAATATGTTTAAAAACAAGGTTGACACATATCTCAGGAGGGCGGGTTATAAGTAGATGAACATTGTTGGACTCTCGATAAGCCAATGGCTTCCTTGTCCATTTGCCATCTGGGCCTTTGGCTTGGATGGCAAATCTTGTTAAATCTTGTTAAATTATTAAATATTTTCATCTGCCTGTCGATTCACATCGTCTCTTTTTCACTGGAAATTTAGCATATTGGATATGACAATAATTAGACACTCTTATCTATATTTACTCATATAATGCAATGGTCGCAATATGTGATTGCATTGTTTTCTTTTGATTTGGGGTATTTAAATGACATCCTCCAGTCTGTGGACTCATTAGCATAAACATCTCAATCACTAAAAAATATGAACAAAATAGTTAAATCCATACCTTCCATGTATTCTGATAGCAGCAATGTTTGTCTATCAATCATACTCATCATATTATAATTATATGTTAATTGTATTCATTAAACACCATTTGACGGTATGTATTGCATGGCATCGTTAGGCAGAAGTGAAGAAAAACCTCAACGTTTAGCTGCATACCATGGCGATTTTATTAACAGTTTGTTTTTAAACCCGTAGGTCATTCCACCCCGTCTAACTCTATATGCTGCTCAAGTCGTACAGATGGCGCCGGTGTGAGATTGTAAATGGACCCCGTGGTAAATGGACACCCCGGTCCATTTTCCATTGTGCAATATGGACCCCCATCGTGCAAAATGGGTCGGGTTCCATTTACTACGTACGACCACCGTTGAAAATGGACCCCGGCCCATTTTTTATGGTGGAAAGTGGACCGTTTTACGCTGTGGAAAATGGATTCACATAAAATGGACCCAATAGATTATTACTGTAACAAAGAAATCCAATTCAATCAATCAATTAAGTTTATTCTCAAACAAACCTTAACATATTACAATTCTCATCGCTGTCGTTGCGTGTCAACACAAGCAAATAGGTCTCCATGTTTAAGTAACTATGTAAGTTGTACCTATTAGTGATATTTCTATTCAAGATTACTGAGCTGTCTGACATTGCCATCACTGGTTCAAAGTACTCATGGACATTCTTTAGAAGTATCGCCTTGTTTGTTTGTTGGACTGTCGACAGCAGACCAGGTAGAGGCTTGTGACATTGCCAGCTGTACCTGGTGTGGCCGTTCTGGTGCCCATACGCTGTTTAAGTCCATATGGGTGTGCAGAGGAAGTTTTCTAATGCTTTGTGTATCTCTCCATTTTCATACAAAGCATGAGTTTTAAATGTAAGATATGGAAAGGGAAGGAGGTGCGTGGAAGGAGGGGGTACATTTTCCACAGCCATTGGTAACGGGCCCCCTCCCCATATAAAACACGTAACAACAGCACGGGGCCGTGGAATTTGCACATATAACCAGTGGGTCAATGAATAGCCATACATAATAACCAATAAATAATACAATTTGTTTAAAGGTAGTAAGCACATGGAAGGAGGGGGGGTAGATTTTCCACGGCCATTGAGAACGGTCCTCACCTATATTTTTCACAATTATATTTCCATTTCCACGCCGGGGATGCAGTTCCATGACTGGACATTTAACTGCTCATGACCGTTTGATGTGAAGTTAATCTACTCGCCCAACTTGGAACAGAGCTAAAAACTGCCCTCGTTAACAACACTTTCAATTGGTTTTTATGGTCACACCCTTGAAATGTCCTCACTAGAATGATTTTTTAAAATAACAAAAATATTTGGCCGTTCATTTATTCATAACCATTCAGTAAATTACGGTTCATACTAATACTAGTAATACTAATATTAATTAAATAATACTCATTTATTTCAAAAGAAGAACTTGGGAGATACGTGGAAGGAGGGAGTACATTTTCCACGGTCAATGAGAACGGTCCCCACCTATTTTTTCACAATTATAACAAACATTTGAAAACACTGGAACACATTTCAAACTAATATTTGAATACATTTAATATAATAAAACGGTAATTTGCTAGTGATTCTCAAGTCAACATGTGAACAGCTGATTTCGGGAAGTCTCGGCGTATTAATACACATCTTATCTGGGTCATGTAATTCGCCCTAGCAACTCAGTGCTTGGGTATAATTTAGTAGGCAGATATTGTCGAATATACAATGTTTAAATCAATTAATATGTTTTTATTATTAGAACGGAGTAAAACAAATAAAACAATTTATATGGAACACAATGACAGTTCCAGCCTCACAGAGTGACAGTTCAATCGCCACACTATGATAGTTCAATTCCCACACAGTGATAGTTCAATCGCCACACAGTGGCGGTTCAATCCCCACACAGTGATAGTACGACAATATCAATATAAAACATATTAACTGTACTTCTTCTTCAGTGTTATTGTGGAGGACCCGATTTCCTTATAACATCCCACCTATTATCTTATCAACATATATGACATTGACACATTTGCCTGTGAATCAGATAAAACATGACAGTTTACAGCGAAATTGTTCACAATCGCAGACGACAGGTACATTTGTGGACTTGCAAAGTTGTTGACATTGCTGGCGGTGATTATTTAGCACTAGCAGATTTCACATTTGACATGATTACTAAATTAAACCTTGCTGACAACTCTACAGCCGCGCATTATATGGCACGCCTTTTAATTAGTGGCGCACACTGTAGTCAGTCAACAACAGTGTAATACCGGTTTTTAAGTGCATAGTCACAAAAGCGCGCAGGGCAACGGACATCACCGCCGACAGCTCATTATCTGTAGCAATTATCCATATAAGAAATGGGCAAACCGAACAAGAGATCACGCGGGCATTACACACCCAGACATTCCCCGGTTAACACGACAGTGAGGTAAGTGTCTGTTTGCAAACATATCTCGAAGTCCAACTGTCCGCGGCGTAGGCCTAGACACACGTTCAACCGCCACGAGCAGCATATCCCTAGATAGCATTAGAACACCCCTTCATCACATTACGTCGCAAAGCATCGCGCACTGTGGCTGCCAGCAGCAACGTGAAACAATATTAACATAATATGTTCACATGCTACAAAACACAATGTGTCAACGGTTCATGAGATTCAACCACACACACGCTAGTATGCATACATGCACGCACGCACACACTTATTAAAGTTTCCACCGTGACCGATTAAGTCATACTGAATGTTCATGTAATACCGTGGGTACTGTACAGAGTAAATCAACTCAAGCTACTCAGTTGCTTTAGAAGAAAAAATTAATGTCACATGCTTTTAGTCAAATATACATTCCAGACAGATCGTCACTGACAGAGACTGGGTCATACTATTACAGAGAGTGAGTGAGAGTCATATAATCATAATAGGATGGCAATCATAGGACAGCCTGATACTATCTCACCTTTGCCTTTAGTCGTATACTTCACTAGCAGACCGAAGTTATGTCTGTTTGAGAAGTACGTACTTCAGTTCAACTTGGACGTAATGTTAAATTCTCGGTAACATTTCATGTTATATAATTATACTCAGGAGTTCAATCCATAACCACACGTCTTAAATAAATAAATAATACATTCACAATATCTGCCTCAATCTACCACATCAGTAACTAGTCTTTTTAAAAGATTTAGTTTAACTGCGACGTAATTAAACAAATATACCATAATAGCGAATGTGGACAGCGCAGCACTATCAGTATTAGATTACAACTAAATATCTGCATATTTTACTTAACTTAAACACAATTACATATCATTATGAAACACCTACACACGTATCTGATATTTGAAAACATCATATACTATTTATTACGAAAAATAGTAAATAGTTTATAAGTAATGATTTTAGCAGGACACTGCAATCCCTAAACAATAGCCTGCTCCTCTAATATCCTAATAATCACGATCCTATGATATGTCACGAAATCCTACGCTACCCTCTCCAGCAAAATATTGCAATGCCATAAACGGCTCAATATTTATAAATAAAATTAAAGGTAATGCTCCATTATGCTATTACGATTTTTATCAGGATACACTTTACCCTCTTTATTAAGTAAAGCTACATACGTTTGAGAAAAGTCATGGTCAAAATACCCAACTAAAGAGAGACTATAATTCACAACCTACAAATATACGCCACGAAAAACCAAACCAACACTGCTGAGCAATAAGCGCCGTGAATGTCTGGCACGTGCAGAGCGTCATAACGCGTCGTAAGTGGGTGAAAAGGAGTGCCTAAAAAGGGGGTATCCGGTTGAAAAACGGGGAGTGACAGGCTAATATATATATATATATATATATATATATATATATATATATATATATATATATATATATATATATATATATATATATATATATATATATATATATATATATATATATATATATATATATATATATATATATATATATTTGGGGTGTTAGTTCCGTAATCGTAATGTATACTTCACTAGAGGGACGAAGTTAGGTCTGTTTGAGAAGTATTCTGCCTTATCGACAAACGCCTCTCGGATCACGTCGTGTCCCGTCAACACGACCAAGTGTCCACCGGGTCCAGTACGCAAGTGTAACATCTCGCCATAAATTTTCGCTAGTTCGGTTAACGTCAAATACAATTGTTGGTTGTTCCAGAATACGTCAGCGTTGCCGATGTCCTGCCACGACTTGGGACCTGGCGGCCAGTTGGCCGGACCGCCGGCTGTACTCATTACCTGTAATATCTACAATTAAGCTAACAACAACGACAAAAACATAAGCATATCAACATTTTATAACCGTCTTTGTGTCCACGACTTCCGTTTATTTGGGACCAGACCACAGTAGAAAATTGCATTGGTGGCCATGTTAGTGTTTTGTCTGATTATAAGAAAACGTGACCATAAAAAATTCTGAAAATATTTCACAGTAACTGCCATCATCCTATTGACGTGCTGACCAAGTTGTGACAAAATCACATGCCTCCAGCTCTGTTAAAACGCCCAGACGTGCGATACCCGTCAATTTCGACAAAAATAGACATGTATTCATGCGCCCACGTGGCCCATAGCAAAAAATTCCCATAAATGCCTCCGCCTGTTAAACTCTAGAAAATGCACTGTTTCACAACCAGCAGCTTCTACAAACAAACCTGTGAATATGCCTGCTCAAAGGCACTTACCTTACATCATATGAATTGTTTAAATTCACATATCACAATTTAATACGCCCTATGTTCGTGTGAAACAATAAACAGAAAGGTCAAATGTGGTCTTACCCCTCTACACAGCATGGCGTTGAAACCACCGTACACACCCCGCGGCAGTAACTCATTTGCACCAGGGATAAAACTCTTAATGCTGGTTTTGTGACTTTGACTATGACCTATGCGCGCCAGTCATTTTTAGTTAATTTCTAAGTTAATTAGTAAATAACCAGTGCTTAAGTGTTTCAGAAATATAATAGTGGTGAAGTATTATGACGATAGTTAAGGAACCAAAATAAGCATATAACATTGAAGGATATAATATGGAAATGTATATTTATAATATAAGTTATTATTGTAACATGTTATTGCACACACAAAATGGAAGGTGTATTAAACATTAGAGATACGCATTGAAACATAAAGACACGTTTATACATAGGGTTGAATAAAAGCAAATTAATTTATTGTCCAAATACATAAGTTAAACCCGAAAGCATGCCGGCAACATAATATTGACAATATCACTGATTCGATAGGTAGCAAACTTTTTAGAGTTGGGGCTATGAAAACAGCCGTTTGTTTTGTTGCTCTTAATGGTAGGCCTCCATGTGGCCTGGTGTAATGTCTACACAACTCCAAAATACATTAAGCATACATTATTAATACAAGTTTTGTTGTTAGTTAATGAATCTGAACATTAATGAATCCGAATTACAGATTACAGCAAGAAATCCACACTTGCAATGGCACAATCCAGATAAGCACAAATTGAAGTAATAAAATTTCATGAATCTGAAAACAACACATGCAATTCATTTAAGCAAACATTTAAGTAGAGGTGAAACATTAAGAAAATGTATTAATCAATGGAAGAATTGTGCTGTGGGGTGGTCGTTGCCGAGCTGCCGGGTTGCTTGGAACCACTCGCTTGTTGTACCTATGGAAGAAAAAAACAAAGCTGCAGAAATTGGTCTCAACATGCATAAAACATTTGTCTGACCAGGTATAACTTCACTGACCCCCCTGGTCTAACTAATCCTACCCCTAAACTGACTGCTGGCCCAACTAAATTGACTGCTGGCCTAACTAAATTGACTGCTGGCCGAAATAAATTGACTGCTGGCCGAAATAAATTGACTGCTGGCCTAATTAAACTGACTGCTTGCCTAACTAAATTGACTGCTGGCCTAATTAAACTGACTGCTGGCTTAACTACACGGATTGCTGGACTATCTACACTGACTGGTGGCCTAACTAAACTGACGGCAGGCTTAATTAAACTGACTGCTTGCCTAACTAAATTGACTGCTGGCCTAATTAAACTGACTGCTGGCTTAACTACAGGGATTGCTGGACTATCTACACTGACTGGTGGCCTAACTAAACTGACGGCAGGCTTAATTAAACTGATTGCACGTCTAACTGTAACCATGCCAACCCTCGTAACCCGTCGAGTTAATTTCCTTGATTGCTTGTGTGACTGAGCTATCGCCAACTTTTTAATTTGAAGGCCAAAAATTTGCTGTTTTCCAAAGCTACCTCACTTACAGTCAGTCCCCGTTTTTTGTGCATACATCTTTTCCTCCCACCCCATCTTTCTCTAGCATTATATGGAATTTTGACCTGAGGCTTGTATGGATCACCCGTGTTAAATGCAGGAAATGTCAACTCATAATTATTATTTTTGATAACTATGGGGCCCTTCAGTCTGAAACCTAAATTATGAGGATGACTTTTAAGTAATCGAGAGAGTTTCGGTGCAGCTGGTTTCTGAGGATCATGTAAGAGTTTAGGTAGTTCACCCTTCTTAGCCTGTTGTTCTTCTAATTTAGTTGCTTGGTGTGACCTTTGCAATAAAGACTGTTTACCACTGAACACATTACCTCGACCACGTGTATTACAGATTGTGGGAAAAAGTGTAGACAAACCGGGAAGAATGTTTAATAAAGTTACAAAATACAATTCCAACCATTTCAAGCGATCATGGCATTTGTTTGTAGTTGCTAACACTGCACGTAAATGCTTACAAAAATATGGATGTCCCTTGTGTATGAAACTTAACAAGTGCATACTGTAAGGGATATATTAACAATGTAAACCCTTCATCTGGTGCCAGAACAGGAAGGTACTGGGAAACAACATCATGGAAAGTTGTGGCTGCATGCGTGTTCAAATGTTCTAACAAATTTGCATTGGCTGCATTTCCACATTGCTTTTTATCTTCTGAAGTTACAAGTGCCCACTCATGTCGTTTCCAATTGAATTGACTGTTTTGCCTTAACCAGATTGAATCCTTTTAGAATACACTTCAGTAATTTACCATTGGAAGTATTTACCTGGTTTTGAAATTTGGCTAGTTTAGTTGCACCATGCACTGTGTCGTGTGCATGTCTGGGTAGAGTTCTATCAATCAAAATTTTAACTTGTAATGAGATAGATTTATTCAAATGATTTGCATTTTCCCCTTGGAAAATCAGCCGGAACTGATTTTCTGTTATATTATTTGTTAACAAGAGTGAATTATCTTGTTCCTGCACCAAAAGTGCTGTCTCGGCAGTAAATGTTGTTTGCCATGCACTACGAAACTAGTAAGTATTTAGGTAATCTTGGAAACTATTCTTTGTCTGTGCATTAACAATTGGAATATCATTATATAGATATGTGTAAAATGATTCACCACACTGGCCCAGACAGTTTTATGCCAACTACACTATTACAATTTTTAATGCAGTTAAGATTGGGTTGATGAATATTTTTAGGTTTGGATAACTAATTCTTTTCCTTTAGAGCCTTTAGGGCATGAAAGTTGCATATGAAAATATGTACTGTATGAACTGTGCGCTGACGAAGACGTAGTCCTCTAGGTCATCATTGTCCACAGTATGACCAGCTGGGTGGCCTGGACCGGGTAGCTGATAGTTCCCGTAGGTCCGCGGTGTTGCTGGGTGCTGCCAGTGTCTATGGGGTCGAGGTGAACTAGCAGCCTTGCCTCTTGCCTTGGCCTCGATACGCCGCCGATCTTGTGCGCGGGCACGTCTCAGATAGGCCGCTACCATATCCGCCTCCCGGCACAGACAGACATACTACTTTCAAATCATTTTGACAAATTTATCTTTTCTAATTTCAAACCAGCACAGCTTCTCCAATGATGGCACAATGAAGCGTACTCCGTCATTACAGATTTAGGCAATGCCATATGACAGTAGCTGCCGGAGAAGTAGAGAACACCGTTGCCTTCACGTGATGGGTGCAGGCCATCAACGTTGAAGAGTGCAGGTCGATTCTTGATGTCCCAATCCCAGAAAGAGACACCAGGTATCTGAGCTGTCAGCTGGTGTAACCTCTGGTTGTACAACAAACCCATCTCGTACAGGTCACTAATTGTATTAGGTGTATGGTGATAGCAGTGATTATCTAGCTGGGGTCAAATGTTTTTTAACGGGTGGTCATCTAGCGGGACGGGTCAAAATCAGTAGCATAAACAAAGTATATATTATAGACGTATATATATATACGTTATGATGCAAACGTGATCACTACCACCACGACCACCACCCCCACCACCACTACCACCACTACCACCACCAATAACACCACCACCACCACTACCCATGATGCAAATAAATACCCATTGACTGAATACATATGAAGAATATACCGTATTAAAGAGGGACTCATATATACTCATTGAAAATAGTTATATATATATATATATATATATATATATAAATATATATATATATATATATATATATATATATATATATATATATATATATATATATATATATATATATATATATATATATATATGTGTGTATGTATAAGTAACAAGTAAAGAAATTTAAATACAGCATACTTGATGACGTAAATGAAAATAATATAATAACCTCCAGATGCGAAAGCTGCGTAGCCGTGACGTGGATAAAAAACATGTAACCGCGCCCTGCAGGGCCGAGAAAACAACAATAGTCCGGCAGTCAAACGCCCGTTTGAAGGTGGACCGTGCATTAGGGTCTGCACGATGTTTTTTTTTTGCATTTTTGTGACTTAACCTTGCAGGTCAATAATCCGGCGTTTTTATATAAACCCATTAATATGTAAAGGTAAAAGGTAAAGTCATCCCCCAGGCATTACGCCTTAGGAAGCCATGAAGGCTTATATAGCCAGTGCTTAAACCTGGGTTCTGTAGTGCGAAGCAACTTAGAGTGCAGTTATACTGACTCTCCTGGACGGGACACTAGTCCATCGCAGGTACCTTCCAGACAGTGTTTGTACTCATTTGCAGCTGAGTAGACTGAGGCAAAGTAGGGTAAACGAAATTGCCTAAGCTTCGACAACGAACCGTGCCCAGTGTGGGTCTTGAACTCACAACCCTCGAATTTAGAGTCCAACACCTTAACCACTAGGCCACGGATGCCCCCCTCATTAATATGTAAAGTAGTCAAATATATACAACTTTCCTGAATATCTCGAATTGTAAACATCCAAACAATCAAAATGAGGTGATCAAACGAAAGTTTTCAGGGTATCCAGTTTTGATTACGTCAATTAACAAATTACAGTATGCAAATTTGTCGCACGAATATGCAAATTATCTCTGACCATTATAACCCCATGATTTTCCTTGATATCTCCTCAAGAAATCGTCACAATCTATCAAAAGGGGTGTCTTAATCCATGCTGCTAATTTCAACTATGCTGCACGGAAGATTTTAGATAAATTTATCGCATAGATATGCAAATCAGCAGACGCTGTTTTATAGTGACGCACATTTCTGAGGTGTAGACGGCAGACGAAGGGTCAAAAACAAAGACGATCTTTCATCGAATAACATATTACGTCTTTCGCGTTTTCGTGTTTTGACCCTTCAAGGTGGTTGCTAAGAAAACGACAGACGTGATGTATCTATCATGATTATGTTGGTCCGGGCTGAAAGGTGACTGGCCGTTGCATCTTTGGGCTGTGACAGAAATGCTCCCATACTTCTTCGCCGCCGGACACCAAAACTACGCTAGATATGGGCTGTGCTACCTCCACTCGATGGAGAGGCTTCACGGCGAAATTACGTTGAAACCATCTGCATTTAAGAAATGGGCTTACATTATGCACACGTGTAGTCAGAGAAGCCATCTCGTTTACGATCGAATGAGGAGGACAGAGAAAACATAAGGGAAAAGCTCCAGTCCTGTATCGATCCTCACGACCATCCGAATAGGGTCATACACACTGTCACTGGCAGAATTGGGCCAGAGAAAGAGAATGCACCAAATGCGGTTGAAATAGGACGAACATAGATGCGTTCCTATTAGGAAAGCTGGCCAGAAGGATTCAATGCTACGTTGTCTAAAGAGGTCACGATCATGGCAGTGAAACGGACAGTCTTGAGAGTGGGAGCTACTGCAGTATGCGCTGTAAATCTAATGTTCTCGAGGGTGATAGGAATGCAATGATCTCGCGACATATAGCTCTGTGACGTTCTACAGTGTGAGCTTGCACCGGTGCCGGCACCAATGTTCGCATAGAATGGAGAGATGAGAATAGCAAAGGCAAAGGCGACACTAAAGAAGAATCTCCAGGTAGAAACCCCATCAAGACTGGTTCCCCAGCCTGATGTTACCATCACTGACGGCTGTGTGATCCTCTGGGTCATTCACTGGCCTAACAGGGGAACTGTGCGAGACTTTGTGGACAGTTTCACTAGCTTCATCTTTGAGAAGGCAGAAAGGTGTGATAGATACTTGGTATTCGACAGATACCATGATTTTAGCATCCAGAGCGGAACACGATTAGTTAGAGCTGGGCAATAGGCTAGCAGACGCCACAAGCTGAGTCTGCAGACCCCGCTACCGCCCAAGAAGATTGTTTTTACTGTGACCGAAAACAAAGTTCAGTTGATTGAAATAATTTGTCATCATTTGATCGCGGCAAGTCAACAAAGAAAGCTGACCACTCACAGGTTCGTCTTTACACATCAGGAATCTTCCACGACGGAGATTCATCGAGGGTTGCAAAGGCATCATGACAATCGGAAGAGGACTCACGAGGAGGCATATGTCACAATGATTCAGCAAGTGGCTAACGTCTGTATACGTCTGTATCATCGCAAATGACTTTGATGCCAACGACGGAGTGGAAAGCATATATCTATTTATGTGATGATAAAGATATATGTGCCTTGTTTGTGTATTACCAAAGAGCTTATATTGATAAGAGGTGACACTCCCTATTGTTTCAATGGTAATTGCTTATTTGAGGCGCCATCTGGTGGCCAGCTGTATACAAAGCTCACATGTGAATAGCTGTAGCCTACATTTTTATAAACAGATGGTAAACAAATCATATATATCTTTATTTATGAGTAACACAACCTAACAGCAACTGACAGTAATTAACTAACTAACTAATTAAACAATTAACTAACAGTACATGTAGAAAAGACTGAATAAAATCAAAACAGTTACAAAAATGCTTAATTTATGTGCCCAGTACAAAACTTACAATTCTAGTTACCAGGGATTTTATAGCTTATTTGCTGAAGTAAGAACATAGGTTATGTTGTAAAATAGCCTTATTACAAAGCCAAAAGTTAATAATGACATAATAACGTACATATAACTAAATCAGTATGTGACGTACATATACCAAATCCAAGGTAAACGTCAATTGACACAGTCAACACAAATTGTACATGGCATCAATATTTAAATTTAGTCTGAGATTCAGTTATCATTTAGACATGGTTTAACTTGAGAACTTTCCTATTTCTTTTTACACCCCTAGCACAGCTTTCATTCATTGTGTTGGACACTTTCAATGCATGCATGATTCTGACCTTCATGTATAATCTTGCCATAGAACTAGCTCTCTCAGCACAAGCTGCCTGACCACAGTGAACTGCCTGAACAAACTCAACTAACTGATTACACAATTTGACGTGGATTCCTTGCATATGCATAACAAATTCAAATACTGACATGAAGGTACTCTCTAGGTTAGATACAAACTTGACAAAGAAAGTGGTTGCATAAATCAGAGTGCCTTCTACGCAGTGTGCCTTCTGTCGCAAGAACTCATATTCAACTCCGCCTGGTTGACATGGCAAGACATAGTTTGCAGCAAAGCTAGCACAGATATCTACTGGGTATCTTCTAAGTAGGTATCCAGACATGTAGCTGATTACATTAACCTGAGGTACACATGGCGGTGGCAAACTAACATCGACTCTGTAAACAACATTGACTTCACTTGCAGATTCAGTGCATCTTTTGTCTGTCTTTTCGGTCGCCATGTGATTTAAACTGAGCAGTATGCTGTCTAAGTCATCTTGACAGTTACCAAAGTCACTGGGTTTCAGCAGTTGATCAACAACGACCTGGCGAAAGGCAGCCCTAAACTGCTGAGGATCAGGGTTATCCCTGTTGCCACCCTTACCTCTGATGACTGAGAACATGTTCTCCACACAGTCCTCATTTAGTCTGCTGGTTAAGAGAAATTTAAACCCATGCATATGAAGTTCTGACCATAGTTGAGTCAATGCATTCACTGAAGTTTTCCAACCTTCCAAGCAAGGTACTGATTTTCCATCTGGCTTTGAAACAGAATTTAGAAATGTCAGAGAATTTTGTAGAAAATCCAAATGTTGACTAGTGTTGCTGAGAGCATGTCTAAATGGTTGAGAACTGGTCAAAGAAATACTGTTGAATGCGTTGAACAACTTGTAAAATTTGTCAATGAATTTGGTCGTTTTAGAAGCACTAGCTGGCAAATGACCAAGTGTAGAGAGAGTTGAAATTGCAGCTGCTACAGTGTGGCTCATGATCTCTCATAGCAGTAAATGCTGGTAAGTATACATGCTTAGGTGTTAATTTTGGAGCCATTTTTACGGGATTAGTTTTATCAAACTCATAGAAATCTTGAACGTAACTCCAGAGTATCCGTTCTTCATCCCACAGAAAGCCATGTTTACGAAAGTTGTTCCTGATGTTTTTGATCAAGTGTGGTGGATCAAACATAACAAAGATTTTGTTGCCATCGTTAGCAAAGAATGGAGTCTCTGGAGTGACATTCAGTGATTTAATCATGCTTCTGTTGTTCGATCCTTGATCACAAACAATCACCCTGATGTTGAGACCTATATCTGCTAGCTTGCAGATGCAGTTTTCCGATAATCTTATATGCCTTACGGCTGTGATAAAATATGCTCAATGCCAACATTTTATCCGAAATGGTCCAACGAGCTCCTGTTTTCATGCGTTGAGATCTCACAATCTGACCTCTAATGAAATCCACAGTAGATTTGGGGAGATACTGTTGTAACTCAGACACTATTCTTTCTACTTTAGCCTGCTTAGCAGACTTACTAATCTGCACAGAAGTAGCAGCTTTTACTTTCTTCTTCATTCGGTGAAGTCTTGTCCGTAGCTTTCCAATCTCAGCCTTCATCTTTCTCTTTGTTGGAGAATGAACAGCTGAGACAGGTGATGCTTGGTAAGAAGATGAGGCAAGCTCAGAACATGCGGCACTGATATCGGCTGAAAACAAAACAGAACTAGATTATAAGACATTTGTAGTGGCGCACTTACAGTTTCTCTTATTTTTAAATACTGTGGAACTAAAATATATTTTGATTTTTAGCCAAGAATATTATAATCTATGCACTATATATTTTGCACTATTTTATTTTGAAAAGAGACAAATGCTTCATTTTCATAGGCAGCATTATCAAGATCAATCAATATTGTAAATATTCTTACGTTTTCTCTGTGGAGGTGTCATTGTGTGCACTGGTTGTTTTCTCTTTGGTCTTGTAGGTGTGACCTTGGGTGGTGGGTTTGGCACATTGAACAAAGTTGGTATGGCACACCATATGATCCCAGCTTTCTTGTTGTCTTTATTTTTTAATTGTGATTTTTCAAAATGGCTCTCACACAGGTGATAACTCTTGTAGAGATGATCTGACGTGACCGAACGAAGATCTTCACGCCTAGTATTCTGAACCCACTTTTGGCATCTGTAAATAGTCACAACATATAGTTTAAGTACAATATGAAGTTCTAGAATAAATGTATAAAATTTCTGCTGTAGCAAATAATTCCAGAAGCCTGACTGAGTGGCAGATGATACATTATAATTTTAGGCTGCTTCATTTTCATGTGCTTCATGAAAGTCATAAATGTTTGGGAAACATCCATTAGATGGAACTATTCAGGGACAGATAGTGTGTGCATGGCCCCTTGGGGTCCTATTACCAAACAATGTTATAATTAGCTACCTCAGTGGTGCTGTAATCTGCATT
Organism: Lamellibrachia satsuma; assembly: GCA_033239005.1. NCBI lineage: Eukaryota > Metazoa > Annelida > Polychaeta > Sabellida > Siboglinidae > Lamellibrachia > Lamellibrachia satsuma. Next base: position 3,342,365 of record BSQZ01000057.1, read on the forward strand.
AATTACACTAATTAACACCAGAGATAAGCAAAGTGACCTGCTGTAAATACAGTCCTTGATAGACGATAATAGGGTGTGCAGCTCACATAGACATAGTTGTTGGCAGATGTTTTATTACTTAATTTTTTATGACATATTTCATAAATCTTACCTTTGGACATCCTTGGGGAATCGGAACATGGACACATTGCTGTTGTAACGTGTATTGTGATATCCTATGGCAGCGCAAATATCTCCACCTTTCTTTCGTGGCATAGCTATCTGTAGATTAACTGTCAGATGCCCTGGCTTAGTACAGCTGGGCACCAGAGGCGCTGCGGGCGGTCGGATTACAATAAATGGGGGAGTGTCACCTCTTATCAGTATAAGGCTCTTTGGTATTACTTCGCTGAACTTCAACTTCAATGCACTCTTGCAATGGAAAGCACCAGTTCAGGGCGAGTCGTGACAGATATTGGGGCCACTGCAAAATGAAACATGAAGGAGTCGTCAAACAACTTCCAGCTGCACACGCTCTCTCTCTTGACGCGACACAGTTGCGCATTTGTTTGACAGAGGGAAAGGCACGGCTATAAAACGTTAGAAGCTGGCCACTTTATTCACAAACTCGACGAGATGGTTGCTGAGGCCACTGGGTTTATCGCTGCGTGTTATGGAAGCAAGGAAAGGAACAGCATGTATAATGCAGAGATGCCAACTTCCAGCAATATGTCGGAGTAGTGATGCTGAGCAAAGCCCCGGCGGCGACTGATGAATGCCGTCGTGGCAAACGTTGAAGGTGTTTGTGGAGAAGTGTGTGGGGGTATCGCTTCTCCCATTGGGGGACTGGGAAATGATGCTCCTTGCTGCATTAAAGAGACATCTGAGCATTAATTTATTTTTAAAGAAAAATATTAATAATTTTCTCTAAACATCAATGTTTAATAATACCTTATCATATGGTTTCATTATTAGATGACATGCTTCCATTCCAATAGCACAATGTGCATAAAAATCAGCACCAAGAATTGAACGTGGAGTACAGAAGTCAGAACTCGCGTAAACTTATATTCAAAATATGTACACTGCATCATGCCATACATGTATTTTAAAACATACATTTTAACATATAAATAACAATGATCAAGTGTGATCCATTGTGATGAACACAAGAACGCTTGTCATGAGACATGTCACACGATTATCGTCAATGACTATGGTAGTTCAAACAAACATCCTAGCGACGTATCCGTAGGCATGTGGCACATAGATGTTATCAATAACGAGGAGTACAAGTTATATAAATGTCATAAGTACACATTTATGCTCCGTGTGCGTACACTCGCCCATAATCCAGCTTCCCCCACTGCTAAAACCGGTACACTCGATGAGCGATAATTGGCTAATATAATAGTCGCATTTTGATTCAACGTTCGTTTTCTTTGTATTTCCGAAGTGTCATCTATAATAAATGATACTACATGTATTGATTGTGTAAGAATATTAATTTGGTATACCTCTGATGTGTGTATCAGCGTTATATATTGCGATATTTCGTGCATAAAGACGATGGCAACAACTACAAAAACGCTGCTTCGAATGCCATTTTGGAAATATTCTGATCATTTCCCGCGCTGGCATGAATGAATGCGTAGTAAACCTGACGTAATTTGTCGAAATATGCTAATTGGAAAGTATGTGGTCGCTGATTGGCTAGTAGTTGTCTGGGAGAGGTCGTTGGGGCTCGGAAAACTATGAGGCGCCGAGGCCAAAAGGGTGATGAAACGGCAAAACCTGTCGAGTCCTGCAAGAACCGTCGAATTCTGTCTGCGAGAACCATCGAGTTCTGCAAGAACCGTCGAGTCCTGCAAGAACCGTCGAGTTCTGCAAGAGTCGTCGAGTTTTGCAATTCCCTTCGAGTTCTGCAAGATCCGTCGAGTTCTGCAAGAACCGTCGAGTTCTGCCGAGTTCTGAAAAGAACCATCGAGTTCTGCAAAGAACCGTCGAGTCCTGCAAGAACCGTCGAGTTCTGCAAGAACCGTCGAATTTTGCAAGAACCGTCGAGTTCTGCAAGATCCGTCGAGTTCTGCAATAACCGTTAAGTCTGATTACCACTGAAAATAGCGCTGTAGGATGTGCAGTGACGTAATGCCGCAAAGACTTACTATACTACCCACATACTAAAAGTTACCATAACAGAGTAATTTATATTTACTATATTTCATGAATCACTCACAAAGTCATTCTCACAGAGGACAATGAATCCTGTAAATGCTATCAACGTAAAGGTGCTTAAAAGGTAAATAACGATAACAGAGTCCTTTCACACAGTGGTGGGTATCCGGATTTTCCCAATGTCTTATTTAGTTACCACCGAAAAATTACAAACATGGGGCCACCGTTGCTCATCATTTTTGCCCGACTAACTATGCTAGATGAGATGTCCACGGTTAGGGTTAGGAAAACGGCTAAGGTTAATGTTAGATCGTCGCCGTCAGGTAGCGCTGAATGTTGCTGATGTAGTAGTGCTGCAGTCGCTAGGGGCGCTGTCGCCCAGTGAGCGATAATACACGTCTTTCCCTATACTTTCACACAGGCCATATCACCCGGGTTTTCCCCAATGTTTATTTTAGTTGAACATGGGCCCATTCTTACGTCGCTCACTAACTACTGACAAGTCTGACTTGCAGGCTAGGTGTTTCATTCACAGGCTAGGCGTTTCGTTCATGCCACTCGGGAATGAACAACCCGCGGTTTTGTGTGTACTCAATGTGTGTACAACATAATAAAACATAAGCCATGCAATAAGTTTAATGCAAAAATATCACCCGGGTTTTCCCCAATGTTTATTTTAGTTGAACATGGGCCCATTCTTACGTCGCTCACTAACTACTGACAAGTCTGACTTGCAGGCTAGGTGTTTCATTCACAGGCTAGGTGTTTCATTCACAGGCTAGGTGTTTCATTCACAGGCTAGGCGTTTCGTTCACGCCACTCGGAATGAACAACCCACGGTTTTATGTGTACTCAATGTGTGTACAACATAATAAAACATAAGCCATGCAATAAGTTTAATGCAAAAATAACCCTAAACAAGGCATTATTTTATTTCTTATAACAAATATAGGGGAATTCAGTGTTAATTGAGCCACTGGGTTAGTTGAGTCCCCCCGTTTCCCAGGAAACTACAACAACGACAGTTACATGGAACCACTCAGTAATTGAACATGTTAATAGAACACGATTGGCGTATAATAGGATACATTTGTCACAACGATCAGAACATGTGAGCTAAAAGTATCTTTTTTGATGTTTTTTGAAAATTTTGGTAATTGTAATCAACGTCTGCTGGTGTGTAAACTATCAGCGCATGTGACCAGCCTCTATTGTCTGTGGATTAACTATGCATAGAGAAGAAGATTGCTTACATCACTTTGCGCAATAATTAATTAAATAAGCTTAATTGTCGAAACTGGGCTAGTTGAGCCACCCAAGACCCAAGGGAGGGTTAGTTGAGCAGCGGTTAAAGAACGAAGACGAGCGTTCCCAAAAAATACAAGTTATTAATTTTTTCGAGCAAATTGGGACATCGGATATCTACAAGGCAACATATTAGCAGTTAGATACACTGGTTCCGATTGGCCTATAAGTCGATATTAATTAAGTGTGTCAACTTATTGATGAAGCGTGTAGACTTGTCAGAAACGTGTTTTGCCCACTGGTTAGATGTGCTCACTGAGTTGTTATGATTTTTTTGTAGAAGGCCTAAGTAAATTATACAAATAAGCATTTACGCAACTTACAATATGGCTCAACTTACCCCACACCAAGTGTAAGTTGAGCCAGCTTACCAACTCTATTTGAACCAGCTATATATAATTAATTATGCTTGTTATATATTATATATTATCTTGGTATAAAATTATTCACTAATAATCATAGTTTATGTGAGTAAGAACTTATGAATATGATTGTGCCTAAGGTGGCGCTTCACAAATGTACGCAGTTTGCATGTGACGTCATGTGCATGAAATGCAGCCAGAACCAGCATACGAGTTCCTTCCTGTTGATGTGCATTTGTTTGGGGGTCCACAGCCTTCTTTATATTATCAAAGGGGTATGTGACCACAAAAGTAAAAAAAAAACAAAGGCTTTTAATGTTATGAGCTACAACAATTTGTTACACCGATACTGGTATACAATTAGAAGTTATATCGATGGTAGCAAAAACACCTCCCTTGGTATCAGAATGATGAGCCTCCCTTAGTAGGCAACATGGCCTTTATTTATAGTTCAGTCGGAAACACGGACATGCTTCCTATCACGTACGTCAGTCACACTCTCCACGTAGACCCTCCTGCATTAACATGTCTAAATAAAATAAATTGTGTGCGCCTCCATTGTCGGACAAGCTAGGTTGGGAATTCGTGGAAGCCGTAACTCAACACTCCTGTTTAGAGATGACATCTTGTCCTTAATCTCTGTTATCCGTGCGTAGGTGCTATGCAAATGTTTATGCAAATGTTTATGCAAATGTTCACCTCGACCGTACCGTCACCTTTTCCGGTTCAGTGAACACTACCGTGGCGATCATGATATGCACTGCTGTCAAACAGTGACAGTACCGTGCTTGTTATTTATACGCGATGGCCAGGCCTTGACGTAAATAACAAGTTCGGTCAGTATCACGAGAGTTCGATACCGCTTTTAGCATTACACCCCTGTATCGCAAGCCATCTATTGAACGCATGTTTATTAACAAGATACAATTGCTAGGTAAAATCTATATATTTGAATTTTCTTCCGGTACAAATATTGGTGCCAGATCTGTGGGACGAAGCTACCATTTCTTTCTAGATGACTGCACTTGGAAGTGTCTGACAGATCGTTTAGTAATACAACGTTGGTTGGGATAGATCATCAGTAATATCGGTGGACATTGGCGGTGGTGAAGTATGGGTGTACCTTTACCACATGCAAAATTTGAACATCAAGGAAATGGATGTTTAATAATAATATTGAAATATTATCCAGTTGGAACCACATATTTACTATATTCAATTACCACATCATAACAAATAATAGAAATTATAATAAGATACGCATAATCAAAATAATGTGATGTTTACTAAATCAAATGTTCGATTATACAATTGCGTGCAAGCGTGCGTGCGTTGATGCGTGCTTGCATGCGTGCGTGTGTGCGTGCGTGCGTGCGTGCGTGCGTGCGTGCGTGCGTGCGTACGTAGGGGTCTCCATGAATGTTTTTGTAATAGCATATGAATACGAGACCACGGGGCAAACAGATTACGGCTCTTGATGCAAGTTAGCCAAATGTGGACGCCACTGTACCGCACTAAACAATACAAAAGCGTTTGTATATGTAAAACGAAGATCTGCTACCATTGCAGAATAACCTACAAAATTATTATGTCACTACAATCTGTACAATTTGTACATGAGTATCAACAGAGTAGATTAGCAAGGTTATAAATATTATCTACAGTAGTAACTTGTAACAACTATACCAAAGTACAGTTCGATGTTCACCAGATGGAACCACGAGGGATGGTAGAAATACATCGCCAGTAATTCACTAAAGTACCGCTAAATGCCAAAATGAAAGCAATATGGCGGACAGGTGGGTTTTCTTCATGTTCTGGTTGCAATCAGTTCATACTTGTGTGGAGACCTCGTGATTCCCTGTATCCCGTCGGTACTTGGTGGATTGTCGGCATCCACTATGCGAAAGTCGAACCTTTGCAGCAACGTCGTCATGAACAAAAACATCTCCATCTTGGCAAGCGAGTCTCCAAGACACTTACGACTTCCTGAAATGATGCAATATAAACAAGTTAGGCATTTACATTTAGACAGACAAAGACATGCTCCACTGTATGAAGCGAATATATCTTTGCTATGGAAAATATAATCTTAGGTAACAAATTGTAAGGAAAGGGAGGTCAATGGGTATCCAAAGAGAGGTCGATGGGGACCCAAAGAGAGGTCAATGTGGATCCAACGAGAGGTCGATGGGGACCCAAACGGAGGTCGATGGGGACCCAAACTTAGGTCGATCGACACCCAAGTGTAACCAGGTGCTCATTGCAGCACGGTTATATCCTACTCTGCCACTTCTCGTGATGTACTCGGGCGTCTTTGTTTTACGTGGCGCTTAATTTCACCGTTCTGTCTTTTGCGGCGCGAACAAAATAATACTAGCCACGAAGTCCTGTTTGGCAAGTGTATTTTACTAAAGTAATCAATGAGATCACGGGGGTGATCCAGAGAAACCGTGACGGAGTTGGCCACCCTATACTGTGTACGAAATAACTGAGTCGGCAGTAAGGCATGGCGCGAATAATCTTAGTCTAGCAGATGTGATTTGCCAACGGCAACATTGCTAATTTGTTAGCTTAAAGTTGGTTATGAAGTTAGCCAGTTTGTCTGCAGGAAGTTGTAAAATGATGTCATGTAAGATAAGTTGGCAGAGATAACGGGGAACAGGTAACCTATATCCATTGTCTCTTGGCTATGTCTACGGTGTGTGCACGTTCTTGTCAGTTGATGGGAAGCGTTGGTATAAATGACCAAACCCAGATTGTGCAGGATGTAGCAATAGTGCCATCTGGCGTCTCTTAACATACGTTATAGCCGGTCTATCGATGTTGGCTATTGTGGGAGCTACGATGCATCTGTGTGATGTCCCATGCGGGATCTCAATGGATGTCTAGGGAGATGCAACGGGCCCAATAGAGAGCCGCGGACTTGGTCGGGTTGTGTTTGTGTTTGGTGTTTGGTGTTTGGTATTAATTGCATTTAGACATCCCCATCTTGATTCTTGACCACTTAATACAGATTTTTGTTTCTACATAACGATTGTTATTGTCGTCTAACCTCTCGCACCTGTTTTGGCCCGTTACACAAGCTTAGTCAGCCATTAGTTTGCCATGCTACCATGTACTGGCGCAAAAGGTTATTCGCGAAACAATTCTTACCCAAAACCATGGGGACATGACTTAATGAACCCGCAAAATATGTCACAGCACGACACCAGCAACGTTTAGTTTGACATTTGTGCAGTGACAAGTACAAGGGCAACAGTATTACACTAATCAGAAATTAAAGAGCATATTGTGGAATTCCTTGTTAGGCATAAATTATTAGATTCATCTCAACATGGATTCCTAAAAACGAGGTCATGCTTAACAAATATGTTATTCTTTTTGGAAGAGATCAAAAAGTGGATAGACGAGGGATCGCCAGTAGATATTATCTACTTAGATTTTCGGAAAGCTTTTGACAAAGTGCCACATCAAAGATTACTACTTAAATTAAAAGCCCATGGTATCGGGGATGGCGTAATCGACTGGATAGAACAATGGCTGACTGACAGATGGCAGCGTGTTGTAGTAGATGGAGAGGTTTCAAACTGGAAATCAGTTACCAGTGGGGTACCACAAGGATCAAGTATGGGAGATTCTGTTCTATGTACTACAGTAAAAGAAAAGGACTTAGGAATAACAATAAGTGGTCATGTGAAAGTTTCAGTGGTATTGCAGCTTCAAAGGGTAATCGAATTCTTGGGTTGATTAGGAGAAACATAACATACAAGAAAAAAAGCTCATTATACCATGTATAAAGCAATAGTTAGACCTCATTTAGAACACTGCATACAAGCGTAGAGACCATATTATTGTAAGAATGATACAGATACGCTTGAACGAATACAGAGAAGAGTAACTAAAATTATCCAGCTGAGATGCCGTAATTATAAGAAAACGCTTAAAAGAATGTGGTTTAAAAAATCTAGAGACAAGGAGGTTAAGAGGAGATCAAATTTATGTTTTTAAGATACATAATGGGTATGAAAATATTTATACAAATATGTTTTTCTCACTAAAGAAAGATAGTAGAAATAGAGGACATGAGATAAAATTAGTAAAGGATCAGTGTAAAAGATCAGGTTTACACGTAGATGAGAATTGTTGGACTCTTGATAGGCTAATTGATTCCTTGTCATTTTAGTGCAAATCTTTGAATGACACTGTAAAATACTGGTCTGCGAAAAATACATAAAATACATATGCCTAATTATTTTATAGAAATTCATAAGTTGCTGCGTTGTTAACATAACGCTATATCTTCAAATACTTATATTTCCAAATGCCCGTTGAACTTCCCAAGAATACTGCATGCAGTAGTCGACTGAATTATCATTATGTAGCTGGACAGCTTTGTTTGTGTACATGGGTGGAACAGGGTGTGGGGACGTTTGAGGTACCACGTATAAACAGAGCGGCAGTAATTAAGAGAGTGGAAGGTATGTATGCAAGTATTACAATACCTCTGGTACTACAATACCTCAGGGAGTTTGACGCCCCTGCATTGCAGAGTTGAAAATCACTGCCTTGTGATACAGGTTCTCGACAGAACCGAAGGCTAAGGGAGCAAACCCTAACAGAAAACCATGTCATTGTGGCAGCATCAAGGGTGGTTGATGAATGGAACTCCCAACATCTCCCGACCAGCCACTGCAGGGATAAATAGCTCGCGCCAGTCTTGACGTGTTCTTGTCGGTGTGAGACCTCTATTTGCTCCCCGAGAGAGTGCCGCTAGTAACTTGCAAAAGCCAGCAGCACTTCAACACTTTTTGCTGGACGCATTGATGCTGAAATACAGAGGAGGATGGCCAAAGCTAGCGCATCTTTCGGCCGATTACGCCATAGACTCTGGAACAACCACCATGTGTCCACGCGGGTCAAAGGCAAGATCTACCGTGCAATTGTGCTATCCGCCTTACTATACGGAGCCGAGGCCTGGACAGTGTACAGACGACAGGTGAAAAAGCTGCATGCCTTCATGATGCGACATCTGCATTCGATCATGAGGCTAACCTGGAAGGACAAAGTGACAAACAAGGCAATACTCGGTCGGATAGGGCTGCCCTCTATGGAAGATCTTCTGATCAAAAAGAATCTCCTGTGGACTGGACACCTCATGAAGATGTCATCAGACAGACTACCAAAGCAGATCCTCTACTCTCAATTGTCTTCTGGTCACAGACAGAGAGGACGCCCTCGTCTCCGGTTCAAGGATACCATCAAGAGAAACCTCAAGCTGAGAGACATAAAGACCGACTCATGGACATCACTCTCACAGCAGAGAACTAAATGGAGTGCGGCGGTCAAGAAATGAAAGCAGTCTTTGTCGCATAGCGACTGACAGCATGATGATGATGATGATGGAAGGTATTATTTGGGTACATAAAGTAGAAGAAACAGCTAACGAGAAAAGTAGAAGAAAGAGCTAAATAGAAAAGTAGAAGAAACAGCTAAATAAAAAGTAGAAGAAACAGCTAACGAGAAAAGTAGAAGAAACAAGTAATGAGAAATGTAGAAGAAACAGCTAACGAGAAAAGTAGAAGGAACAGCTAACGAGAAAAGTAGAAGAAACAGGTAACGAGAAAAGTGTTCGAAGTCTGCTTGGTACCAACTTGCAAGCACGGGTTAGGAACGCTTTCACAGACACAGAGACAGGAGGATACTCTAGACGTAGAAGACAACAACTTGGTTAGGAGAATATGTAAAGTGAAACGAGAAGACAGAAGGAAGATGGGGGAATTAAAAGACGAGATTCGAATAAAGAAACATTTGAAAATTAAGGTAGTTGTGGAGCAGATCGCGATGGGAAGGACACATGCAGAGAATGAGTGAGGAGATACTGACAAAGATAGCACTGGAACCAGAAGAGGGTGGAAGGAGAAGAGGAAGACAGAAATTAAGACGGAGGTATAGTGTTAAGTGCGATGCCGAAAGGGCAGCGGTGATCAGCCGAGAGGAGATGAAATGACAGAAGGTCACACTAAATGGAGAATAATGGTCGAGAGAGCAGAACAAATTAAACGATGTGTCCCTCGCCGTGGAGGGGACAAAGAGAACAGAAAGAAGAAGTTTGCCTTTGATGGAGATATCGAAAGAAGAATAACAATTAAAATAATATTACAAACAGTCTTAGGGAGCCTCATATGAAGGCCTAGCCATTTTCACTGGACGTTTCTGTAATTCACTTACCGACACAGAACGGCATGAAAGCCGGGTTGTTCTTCAACATGTTGTTCTCGTCCAGCCACCGGCCAGGGTTGAACGTGAGCGGATCTTTCCACATCGTTGGGTCCATGTGAGTCTGATAGAGATTCGCAAAGACCAATGTACCTTTTGGCAGATCGTATCCTCTGAATGTAATCGACTCGACGACTACGTGACCCAGAGCAGTGGGAGCTGAAACGTGTTATGTACACCGATGTTCAAATGAGTCAGTTGATAGCGGTAGGCGATAACAGTTTCTTACTGAGAACGTACTTGATTATATGTATATATTACACACATGCACTGTTTCGTCCAATGCTCACCTATGCTTCCACATCTATGAATTTCAAGTATGGCAGCCTCTGTGAATGGAAGTGTTCCTCTGTCTGTCATACCAGGTACTCTGTCTTGGCCGATAACCTGGATACCAATAATAAACCACAAATACTCTGACAAAGTTAAAGCCAATTACGCATTTATTTCAATACACAATACAGCCACAACAAAAGATTTTTACAGTAATGTGCTTCATGTCTGTCTGACGTCGAATGCTGGTACGTAAAACAATATTATTAATTAGTAGATTACCACATTTGTGGAACAACCTGAAGTAAGTATATTCTTCATATTATTGATGCTTAGATTTCCTCTAGAAGCCTTGTGCTACACCACCCGCTAGTACTGCCAGCTCAACAATGCTCCAAACATGTTTATATATGTCATGTGCTGTATTGGAAGAACAATCAACCCGGGTACAATGTATAATGTTGCAGATTGCTACATTTTACCAAAGTAAAGTTACTCAACAGAAATGACAAGTTATCCTTCTCCAGTTATACGGTTCTCACTTCCTACTGAATTACCATTATAGTTAGTGTTATTTTATTATTGTCTAATATATATATATATATATATATATATATATATATATATTGACCTGTAAGATTTCCTGCCTGTACTTGGCTAGTATGTCTGGACTATCATAAAGAGAAACGCCCAATACATAATAATAATACTGGTCATCTCATACACACACATATATATACATATATATATATTTATATATATATATATATATATATATATATATATATATACACACACATATATATACATATATATATATATATATATATATATATATATATATATATATATATATATATATATATATATATATATATATATATATATACTGACCTGTATGATTTCCTCCCTGCACTTGGCTTGTATGTCTGGATTGAGGATCATGAAGAGAAACGCCCAGTACAGTGTGGTACTCGTCGTCTCTGAACCGGCAAGGAGCAGGTCGACAATTACTTGGAACATGTTCTCATCTGCAACAACCTGTGTATATGTTAGAGTGGTCCGTCTAGGTGGTTCTTTTGCATCAGAATCTACTTCTTCTTCTCGTGTCACTACACTTTTCCTCGCCACTACAGCACACAGGCTCTGGAACAGGAGTTGTACGTTGCCAAATCGTTTGGGGGTCCTCTCCACAGTAACGTTCAATATTAGCATCCTGGTTAAACCCCCATCTCTGCAACAAATGTCTGCTGCGCCAGACACCAGTTCTAGGGCGGCTAAGACATTGCCAGGTTGGCCACAGCTCCCTGGCTCCTCTTGGCAATGATTCCTCGATGTCACGAGACACTTTGTGAAGTCTTGACAGCAGGTACATTAACCAATCATCTATTCTGCAGCTGTGTGGTCTACCATCCATGGGCTTAACAGCATGAAGGAAGCTATTCCTGGATTTCAACCTCTTGGGTGCTGGCTCATGTTGGAATAGAGGGTGGTGAGGGTTACTTTCCTGCTTGGTTCTCTCTGTTTGGCCTTAGGGAGATTGGGAGGTAAATGAGCAAATCGGTTCATGAAATGTTCGTAATCATTTGAAGGGGAGAACTAGGTTGGTTAGATTCAACTGACGTGAGATGGCTATCAAGACAGTTATCCACGACGCTATATGGCTCTGAAAACCACAATAGCGTCAATGTGAATTAATATCCATTTCACTCATTCGGTGGCGCCACTGTTCACTTGTCCCACAAACCGTGGGACGACCAAACCACCACCCATTGAGAAAGAGTCAAGTGGACAAGAGGAAGAAGGAAAATAGAAATAACGACATTAAGCCATTAAGAAAGGAAAATGTTAAGATATATCTCGAAAGGGCAGGGGTGAACAGCCGAGAGTGGGAGAGAATGGCATAGGATTGCGATAGATGGAGACGGCTCGTCGAGAAGGCGGGACAAATTAAATAAAGCGGTCCAACCCGCCAAAGGACCAATGGGGATGAAGAAGAAGAAGAAGAAGAAGATGATGATGGTGATGAAGAAGAAAAGGAGGAGGCTAAAGGGAAAATGTTTTTGTGTAACCACAATGGCATCGAAGGGTGATCACAAATTTCGCATATTAAACTAATACTTTTTCAATTAATGTACATGATGATATTAATAATACTAATAAGATAATGAAACATTTCGTATATAGCGCCCATCCAAATACTTGTTCTGGGGCAGAGCACAACGGGGAAGCATTAAATCGTTGTAATAAATCACAAACATTT
>BSQZ01000057.1:3357500-3447500 GCA_033239005.1 Lamellibrachia satsuma
ATATATATATATATATATATATATATATATATATATATATATACATAGGCTAGATAAAACCCAATCTTAGACTCATCAAAATCCTTTATTTGGCACAACTAACTCTACTGCAGTGCTTAACTCCTGCGAGCGAACTGCCGGTGATTGAGCACCATGTCACAATAGACGGCTCGCACTAGTGAATAAACCGCTGTCCTCATAATGTCATTCATAGTTGGCGCGTCCTCGTGTGAAGACTAAATCTAATCGGTCACTGCAACTGGCTAGTTTTAAATGACATTGACAGTGACAGTTAAATGACATTGAGAGTGATTATTCATTCACATGTAAGTTGTTATTACTGTTGGTGTAGATAAATAAAATGATACAATTGTTATACTAATATATGTTAAAACTATAAGTACATCTATCCGAACAACAAAAGAAAGGCAAAATGTCAACATATGTGTTTTCACCTACGTTACCTAAGTAACGGTGAGTCATCTATTTCTCGAACGTACTAGTGGTAATGAGAAATATATGAATATCTTGGTATTGTCCCATCGATTAACAATCCGACGCCCTACCATTAATAGGGTTGACATTGAAGGAATATATCTTACCTTTGCCATTACACGTGTACTTCAATATCGAGGGAAAGGTAAGTCTGTTTGAGAAGTACACTCCCTTATCGGCAAATGCCTCACGGATCACGTCATGCCCCGATAACACGACGACGTGTATGCCGAGTCCAACACGCAGATGGATCATCTCGCCATATGTCTTCGCTAGTTCGGTAAAAGTCATGTACAGTTGTGGGTTGTTCCAGAACACGTCAACATTGCCAATGACCGGCCACGACTTGGGACCTGGCGGCCAGTTGGCCTGACCGCCGGCTGTACTCAGTAGCCAGAGCCCGCAGAGGAAGACAACTAGGAATATTAGCAAGGTCGACGTGTCGAGGTAGTCAACCCAGGCTGCGAACAGAGTCATGTTGCACGATGCTGCGGTCGTTGGTCCGTGCACGATACTTGTGTCAGTGGCTGGCCACACAGAGATTCAATCATCGTCTCACAATGAAACGGCACCCACCGCCGGTTTTGAAAGGTCAACACCGTGGAGCCACTGTTGTAGTGACAGAACCTTGCTTGTTATTTATGGGCGTAAGTGATTCTAAGAAAATCACGTGGTTCTTAGTGGAACTGAGGGTAAAGTGGATACCTCGGCCAACGTGGACCCCAATATCATAGCGATCATGATATGCACTGCTGTCAGACCAACGGTAGTATTGTTTAAAAACTGTATATATGCTTAACAAAACAGAATTATTAAGCATAATCGTGAACAGGGACGCGTAAAAGTATATATATATATATATATATATATATATATATATATATATATATATATATATATATATATATATATATATATATATATATATATATATATATATATATATATATATATATATATATATAATACAAAGGCGGATCTAGAGTGGGGTCCAGGGGGTCCGGATCCCCCCTTTTTTGAGTACCAAAATACCAATTGCAATTGCATGTCAACGGGAAACAAAGTCATTGCCAAGAAACAACACAAGGTCAAAATTGTCACTTATTACGTACGAAGTCTTTAGTAGCAGTCCAACGTTTTCAGACACTAATCTAGCACAGGCGATATACATGACGTCCAGGGATCCCCGAAGTTAGTCTTAGCATTGTCGGTGACGTCGTTCGTAGATTCACAGCACACGGTCACCGCACTCACGTGTACACAACACGCCCACCCCGAGTTTGACGATGTCCCCCGCGAAAGAATGAACATAACAGGGGAACGTTTGGCGTTCATAGACGTGTTGGGGGTTCAGCCTACTGTTACGTTTCCCATTGGTGACCATGTTAACGTTTTGCACGATTATATGAAAGCGAGACCATAACAAATACTGAAACTTGTTACCTGCCTTTGTCATCATCTCATTGAAATGCTGGTCGAGTTTACTCAAAATGACATATATCTAACTCTTTTAAAATGCCTGAACGTACCATACCCGTCAATGTTTAAAAATGTCTGCATAAGTTACTACGCACACACGCCTTGTGGCGAAAGAATTGCCAAAAATCCTTCCACCTATTGAAATCATCTAAAAATCCACAGTTACACTGCCAACATGTTCTACCAGCAAACTTGCTTATGTAACTGCTCAAATGCAGTTATGTCAGATGATATGATTTTTTTAATTACAAATACCTAAAATTGTTGTGCCCTACACCAGGAAGTCTAACTGAGGCAGGATCCCTGGGCGCAGTTGCTGGATCTTGGCAATCTGCCGATTGTGCTCGATTGCGATGCACACTCCTCGGATACTCGAAAATCTGCAGATTGCGCACCCATCAGCAGATTGCGCAGACCCAACAAATGCGCCCAACAGACGCGCTGGCCGTTTATTGACAGTCATCTGCATCAGTTCTTCGGACCGGACTTTCAAGATAACAACTGGAATTTTTACAGGTAAAAAATTAATCTATCATATCGTATCATCAAAGTATTTGAATATCTTAATCATTATAACGAGTAATACACGTTTTAAAATTATGCTTCGCTGTCAGTGAGCTAATTTTAGCACAAAACCAAGAGGAGTTATGTACTTTTTTAATGACACGATTATGATTAGCTATTTTCAAAATGGCCTGTCGGCAGTACTTCAAGAATCTATGTTGTCTGGTTGGTATTATGGCAGTAGCCCTTACAAAATATTTAATTTAAGCCAGACTTATGCTAGAAGGAAAGAAAGCCCCACGAGTTTAGTTCATTAATTCATTAATTATTTGAGTAGAAACAGCTGTATTTTGTGGAAAACAAGACTTGCCACTTCGAGGCCATATGGATGATCGGCCAAGTGCTTCGTCCAACAGGGAGAGCGGGACTAGTTACAACAGGGGTCAGTTGTAACAGATGCCATACAGACAAAACTATTGATGAAAAATTATTTCGGAAGGTAGCAGCATGTTCATTGTAAGCTTGTCACGTGTCATATCACGTCGATACGTTGAAATGCTGAAAACGGCGCTATTTTAAAGGGAAGACCGGTAATACGATAAATGTTCGGAAAGTCTAAATGTGAACGTTTTTAATAACGTTTACCATAAGGATTTCCCGTGATAAGCCCCGCTCACGACTTGCAACCCCGCCCCCTTTTATCTGGCCATTGCAACTTTGCAGAAGGGATGGCCTTAAATGATGCAATATTTATTATTTTATTATATGAAATGTATGTGTGTGCGCAGGCGTGCGTGTGCGCGTGCGCGTGTGCGTGTGTGCGTATCCTGTAGAAATGTGGGTACCTAGAAGCCTTGCTACCTGGTGTCTTTTTTTGAGAAACTGTCACCGCCTTTTTCAGGGTCTGGATCCGCCCATATATGTATATATATATATATATATATATATATATATATATATATATATATATATATATATATATATATATATATATATATATATATATATATATATATATATATGTATATATATATATATATATATATATATATATATATATATATATATATATATATATATATATATATATATATATATATATATATATATATATATATAAAGGTCGAGGTCGTCCAATCGCGACCGATTATTGGTGATTCCAGTGGCTGCTGTGACAAGGAGTCAAGGATAGCAATGACAACGTTGTATATGTGTATATGTATATATGTATATATGTATATATGTATATATATACATATGTATGTATGTATGTATGTATGTATGTATGTATGTATGTATATATATATAGGTCGAGGTCGTCCAGTTCGCGACCGTGACAATTTGACAAGGAGTCAAGGATATCAATGGTAACGCTAAAGTTAGGGCGGAATGTTACTCTTATTGACCGAATCAGGAATGTACATCTATATTCAGGACGTGAACTAACCGGGCTGGCCCGTGCGCCAGTGTCATGCACTAGATTCTCAACACTCCACTCCACATGCAGCTGCGTCATGCTGCGTCGACAAAAGTTGGACGAGTTCATTAGGCAGTTTCAGACATACGTTTTGCGCTCCAAACGTATCTCAACACGTAGAGTATATACTATAGCCTGTATGCTAAAGTTGTTATACTTACGCAGTCATAATGCAGTTTCAGCCATTTGAAGCAGCGTCGTTTAAGTGCTAGTGTGAGGGGGTGAGAGTGCTAGTGTGAGGGGGTGACAGTGAGAGATGGTTGGTCTTTAAAAAATGGTGGAAGATAGGAGGTTGCCTAATAAAATAGGTGGGAGGTGGGATTGGTGGGAGGTGGACTCTCAACATTAGTGGGTTGTGGGAGGTTGGCACCCCAAATTAGGTGGGACTAACGTTGAGGTCCGTGCCATACACCCCTCTAGTGTATTTCTCGGACTTCACCGTGCCGTGCATGAGCGATTTCCCACCAGCGGAGGTGTAAAGTCGTTCTTAAACGTATGAACAACAATAAAATGACTGGTGTTTTCCCTGCCCTGCTTAGTTATAGCTGTTCTTAGATATCTAGATTACATTGCATGTAAAACTTGAGTATGTCTTCTTGAAATAACGTCCAAAAACTGATATGTACCGTGTTCACTAATGGACGCCATTATGTCAGTATTTTCGTATCCGTATCTCGGCGCGACATTTATGGAGAACATGTCACCGGCAAATTCAGCTGCCTTTAAATTACGGAACTAGTGATAAGGAGCTCGATAAGCTGATAACTGAAACTGTCTATTTTCTCATCATAAAAACACTTATGTTGAAATGTTCGCGTTTCTTTAGTAGTTCTTGTTCTTCTTATAATAACAGCTGGCTAGTTTCTATAACCAAATAGATTTAGCTGTCACACGAGGAGCTGCCAAGTGTGCCTGACCTAATAAGAAGAGCGGTGTATTCACTAGTGACCTTACAAGGACAGCATTGCATTCACTAGTGACCTCATAAGGAGAGCGGTGTATTCACTAGTGACCATATAAAGACAGCGGTGCATTCAATAGTGACCCTATGAGGACAGCGGTGTATTCATTAGAGCGAGCCGTCTGTTGTGACATGGTGTTCACACACCGGCAGTGTATTCACTAGAGCGAGCCGTCTGTTGTGACATGGTATTCACACACCGGCAGTTCACTCGCATTGGCAAAGTATTGCAAAATAATTTGTCGTGTCAAATAAAGTATTTGGGGTTTGTCTCGTCTACGGGCGGGCGCGCGTGCGTGCGTGCGTGTGTGCGCATGCGCTCGCAAAGCCACGGGCATTTCCGTAGTGTTCGTGTCGTGTAAGCAATTAATAATGTTTTATTTCAGGCAAGAGCCCATAATATTATAATTACATACAGGTTAAAAAAACATACATATACACACATGATGAACAATAAAGTTACATGTAGTGAGAAAAAAAATATAGATAAATATACATACATGACGTGTAGTAAAAAAAAATATAAGATAAGTAAGGATAAAAAATATATTTGTATAAAAGTACAAACATCATGAATTAAAAGCATACAATTGATCAATCCAATGTTTAATCAATGGACTTTGATAATAAATAAAAGTGTGAAGATAATTACTCGGCAACAATTACACGTGAGTATTCTACAGTTTGATGTTATATATTCACTATTTTTAAAGCCTCTGTACTTTTCTATATGATTTAGGAATTTTGTAGTGTAAATTTAGTCTGGCAAAAGCATATATTCATTTAGTATATTGTGTTTTTGCGGTCAAAATAGTGCAACCGCGGAGAGCGAAAATATAAGCCGCTAGCATTTACTGAAGAAGACGGTAATGTATCGCGGCGCTTTAAGAGATATGAGTAGTATATAGGTGTTTTTGGGTCGAGAGTAGTCACGTGACTTCTGTATGGAGGTCGCCATCTTGTTTTGCTGCCATGTTGTTTTGCGATGATACGGTCACCAGGAGGCGCTGCGACAACGTCACAGTTCCTGATATGCATATCACGTGACCTCTCTATGGAGGCTGCCATATTGTTTTGGTGCCATGTTGTTTTGTGCTGATACGATTACCAGACGGCACTGCGGGGCAACGTCGAAGGTCAAAGGTCACCAACCTTTTGCACTGATACAATTGTCAGTTAGGGTTAGGGTTAGTAACCCTCATTCTGTCGTCTGTAGTGAACCCTAATACGAACCCTGTAGGGTTAGTAACCCTAATGAAAGGTCAAAGATCACCGACCTTTTGTACTGATATAATTGCCAGTTACGGTTAGGGTTAGTAACCCTAATTCTGTAGTCTTTGGTTTACTACTGACGATTATGACGCGCTTTTCGAGACGTGTCTGGGTACAGAACCGGTTTGAACCGGTTCAAACTGGTTTGAACCGGTTTCATGTAGTTTTTTTTTCCACTTTTCGGGAACGTTCGAACGACTTCATGGAATTTTCCACGCTCACGAAAAGAAACACTATCCCGCATTTTCACCCTGCTAGCAGACTGAAACCTAGCGGTCGAATGTTCGTGCATGCTGCGGGAAAAACGTAGCCGTGTATGAAAGCTATACGACGCATATCGCATCATTGCATTATATCGAGAACTTTTCGACGTATGTCGTTTCGCGTCGACACCTACATATTGACTATTTCACTACGGGTCTGCAAGAACACCGCGAGGTCAAAAGGTCAAGGTCAAAAAAAATACCGCCGTTTTCTGGAACGTTCGAACGAAGTCACACCTTTTCACCCTGCTAGCAGACTGAAATCTAGCCTACGAAAGTTCGTACATGCAGCGGAAAAAACGTAGCCGTGCATGTAAGCTATACGACGCATATCGCATCATTGCATTATATCGAGAACTTCTCGACGTATGTCGTTTCAAAAGGTCAAGGTCAACGAAAAAAACACCGCCGTTTTCTGGAACATTCGAACGAAGTCATGGAATTTTCCATAAACACAGCGAGGTCAAAATGTCAAGGTCAACAATGCATAAACACAACTGCACCTGTGAGTTGTATGTATTTGTGCGTGCGTGCGTGCGTGCGTGCGTGCGTGTGTGTGTTTGTCTTACTGTATTGTTCTGCATGCTGTGCACGTGTCAATCACGTTCTACGCGCGTGCTGTGCACGTAAAACCGGTTTAAACCAGTTTGAACCGGTTCAAACCGGGAAAAACCCAGGAGAAACTGCACCCTCAGCAGTAGCGACAGACTTGAGCGTTCCCACTCGTCTTGTCTTTTTTGACATTGGTCAGTCGCTGTTGGTGGACTTTTGCTTGTGTGTTCCCACGTGGCAGCCATTTACCACTGTGTGATATGCGTGGAGACATTGAGCACAATTTGACATGCATGGAGACATTGACTGCTATGTGACATGTATGGAGACATTTACCGCTGTGTGATATGTATGGAGACGTTCACCACCATGGGATATGTGAGGAGACATTTACCCCTGTGTGATATGTATGGAGACATTTGAAACCATGTGGTATGCATGAAGACATTGACTGCTATGTGACATGCATTGAGACATTGACTGTCATGTGACATGCATGGAGACATTTACCGCTGTGTGATATGTATGGAGACATTTGACACCATGTGGCATGCATGGAGACACTTACCACTGTGTGATATGCGTGGAGATATTGACTACAACGTGACATGCATGAAGACATTGATTGCTATGTGACATGTATGGATACATTTACCGCTGTGTGATATGTATGGAGACGATTACCACCATGTGATATGTGTGGAGACATTTATCTGTGTGTGATATGTATGGAGACATTTGACACCATATGATATGCATGGAGACATTTACCGTTGTGTGATATGTATGGAGACATTCACCACCATATGATATGTGTGGAGACATTTGATACCATGTGTGGAGACATTGGCTGCCATGTAACATACATGGACACCTTTGACACCATGTGACATGCATGGAGGCATTGACCACCATGTGACATGCATGGAGACATTTACCGTTGTGTGATATGTATGGAGACATTCACCATCATGTGGTATGTATGGAGACATTTACCACTGTGTGATATGGAGATATTGACCGCCATGTGACATGTGTGCAGACATTTGACACCATGTGGTATGCATGGAGACATTGACTGCCATATGACATGCATGGAGACATTGACTGCCATGTGACGTGCATGGAGACATTGACCACCATATAACATGTATGGAGACATTTGACACCATGTGGTATGCATGGAGACATTGACTGCCATATTAAATGCATGGAGACATTGACTGCCATGTGACGTGCATGGAGACATTGACCACCATGTGACATGCATGGGGACATTTACCGCTGTGTGATATGTATGGAGATATTTGAAACTATGTGACATGCATGGAGACATTTACCACTGTATGATATGCGTGGAGATATTGACCACAATGTGACATGCATGGAGACATTGACTGCTATGTGACATGCATAGAGACATTTACCACTGTGTGATATGTATGGAGACATCTTACACCATGTGATATGCATGGAGACATTGACCGCCATGTGACATGCATGGTGACACTGACCACCATATGATATGCATGGAGACCATTTGATATGCATGGAGACATTGACTACCATGTGACATGTATGGAGAAATTGACCGCCATGTGACATGCATGGAGACAGTTACCGCTGTGTGACATGCATGGAGACAGTTACCGCTGTGTGATATGTATGGAGACATTCACCACCATGTGATATGTGTGGATACATTTACGCCTGTGTGATATGTATGGAGATATTTGACATCATGTGATATGCGTGGAGACATTGACCGTCATGTGACATGCATGGAGACATTTACCACTGTGTGATATGTATATATCACACAGGGGGTAAATGTCTCCACACATATTAAATGGTGGTGAATGTCTCCATACATATCACACAGCGGTAAATGTCTCCTTACATTTCACATAGCAGTCAATGTCTCCATGCATGTCACGTTGTGGTCAATGTCTCCACGCATATCACAGAGCGGTAAATGTCTCCATGCATGTCACATGGCGGTCAATGTCTCCATGCATGTCACATGACAGTCAATGTCTCCAAAAAAATTTTCATGACACAAACTTTCAAAACATGTGTGTTCGGTGAAGCAAACTTTCAACTTGCAAACTTTCATAACATAAACTGGAGTGTAGTGGAGTGGAGAACTTCCAATTTGCAAATTCCAAAGCACAAACTTCCAACTTGCAGACTTCCAACACATGACAGTCAATGTCTCCATGCATGTCACATGGCAGTCAATGTCTTCATGCATACCACATGGTGTCAAATGTCTCCATACATATCACATGGTGGTCAATGTCCTCATGCATGTCAAATGTCCCCATGTATGTTACATTGCAGTCAATGTCTCCATCCAACTCACATGGTGTCAAATGTCTCCACACATATCACATGGTGGTGAATGTCTCCATACATATCACACAACGGTAAATGTCTCCATGCATGTCACATGGCAGTCAATGTCTCCATGCATACCACATGGTGTCAAATGTCTCCATACCTATCGCACAGAGGTAAATGCCTCCACACATATCACATGGTGGTAATCGTCTCCATACATATCACACAGCGGTAAATGTATCAATACATGTCACATAGCAGTCAATGTCTTCATGCATGTCACGTTGTGGTCAATGTCTCAACGCATATCATACAGTGACAGTGGTAAATGTCTCCATGCATGTCACATGACAGTCAATGTCTCCATACATATCACACAGGGGTAAATATCTCCACACATATCACATGGTGGTGAACGTCTCCATACATATCACACAGCGGTAAATGTCTGTATACATGTCACATAGCAGTCAATGTCTCCATGCATGTAACATTGTGGTCAATGTCTCCACGCATATCACACAGTGGTAAATGTCTGCCGTGTGGGAACGCACAAGCCAAAGTAAAAAAACAACAACGACTGACCAGTGTGAATAAGACAAGACGAGTGGAAGCGAACAAGCAAAAGTTCACCTTTTTCCTGGGTTTTTCTCGGTTTGAAACCGTTCAAACTGGTGCAAACCGATTTTACGTGCACAGCACGCGCGTAGCACGTGAACAGCACGTGCACAGCATGCAGAACAATACCAAAAATAAGGACATGCAGCTGGCGTAAGACACACACACACGCACGCACGCACGCACGCACGCACACACACACACACACACACACACACACTCATAGGTGCCGTGGTGTTTATGCATTGTTGACCTTGACCTTTTGACCTCGCTGTGTTTATGGAAAATTCAGTGATTTCGTTCGAATGTTAAAAAAACGCCATTTTTTTATTGACCTTGACCTTCGCGAAACGACATACGTCGAAAAGTTCTCGATATAATGCAATAATGCGATATGCGTCGTATAGCTCACATGCACGGCTACGTTTTTTTCCGCTGAATGCATGAACTTTCGTCCGCTAGATTTCAGTGTGCTAGAAGGGTGAATAGGTGTGACTTCGTTCGAACGTTCCAGAAAGCGGCGGTGGTTTTTTGTTGACCTTGACCTTTTGACCTCGCGGTGTTCTTGCAGACTCGTGGTGAAATAGGCAATATGTAGGTGTCGACGCGAAACGACATACGTCGAAAAGTTCTCGATATAATGCAATGATGCGATATGCGTCGTATAGCTTACATGCACGGCTACGTTTTTCTCGCTGCATGCACGAACATTCGACCGCTAGGTTTCAGTCTGCTAGCAGGGTGAAAATGCGGGATAGTGTTTCTTTTCGTGAGCGTGGAAAATTCCATGACGTCGTTCGAACATTCCAGAAAAGAAGATAAAAAACTACATGAAACCGGTTCAAACCGGTTTGAACCGGTTCAAACGAGTTCTGTGCCCAGTCACGTCTCGAAAAGCGCGCCATAATCGTCAGTAGTAAACCAAAGACGACAGAATTAGGGTTACTAACCCTAACCCTAACTGGCAATTGTATCAGTACAAAAGGTCGGTGATCTTTGACCTTTCATTAGGGTTACTAACCCTACAGGGTTCGTATTAGGGTTCAATACAGACGGCAGTATGAGGGTTATTTACCCTAACTGACAATTGCATCTATGGAAAAGGTCGGTGTCCTTTGACCTTCGACCTTGCCCCGGAGTGCCGTCTGGTAATCGTATCAGCGCAAAACAACATGGCACCAAAACAATATGGCAGCCTCCATAGAGAGGTCACGTGATATGCAAATGAGGAACTGTGACGTCGTAGCATCTCCTCCTGGTGACCGTATCATCGCAAAACAACATGGCAGCAAAACAAGATGGCGACCTCCATAGAGAAGTCACGTGGTATGCAAATGAGGAACTGTGACGTCAAAAGTCACGTGACTGCTCTCGATGCATCAGAGCCATCGATACACTTGACCCGTAGCGCCCCTGGCGAAAATATAACCGTAAAACAATGCCTCAGGGGCGATAATAGGGGATGACACGTGGCGCCCTTTGGCGAAAGTTTCACTACAAAATGGTGTAATTTATGTAAATTTATGCAAATGAGCTGTGCCGTCATATGTCACGTGACGGCTCTCGACCAATCAGATCCGTCGACACAATTACCACGTGGCGCCCCCTGGTGGTGAAACTGCTCTCAACCAATCAAATGCTTACCCAAAATGTCCTCATTTTTTAGCGATAATAGGGGATTATACCATGGCGCCCCTAGCGGCAATAAGCGCACGACCATTCTGAACGCTCCATTTCAAATTTCAACCAATCAGAAGCTTAAACAAAATCACATCATTTTGGAGGATTGAAAAAATCCTATATAGTACTGTTATGATCACTTCCCTCTTGCAACTAAAAATCTTTTAATCGTCCAATTGTCAATAAAGGCTAGTTGGCATTTTATTCCTGGCCTAAAGCTAAGACATCAAATGCGATGTAATTTTAGAGGAAACAAGACTCCTCTTTATGACTCATATTTATTTCTCTTGTACAGCTTATACATTTTTAATGTGATTTTCCTCACGCACGCACGCACGCACGCACGCACGCACGCACGCACACACACACACACACTCACACACAAATATATTATTTTCCCAATCATGCATATTTAAAATCTAAATATGCATGCCACTTGGTGAATCACTATGGAGTGATCTTAGGAATCATTTCTACTTTGATGTACAGTTACTAGATTCAGCAAGGTATATGTTTCAGGATGCATTAGTGTTGCAATTCTGTAAATAATACACTTTAGCGACCATCAATATACTGTTGCATTTCTGTAAATAATACACTTTAGCGACCACCAATATATTCAGTTACAACATTAAATCTGTTTCTGCATTTCCCGTGTATGTGATGCCACATTAAAAGGTAGCATATCTAACAAGAATGTACGTAATGATTTGTGTTTGATATTCTTTAATCTAGTGGTAACATGAGGCGAAGACGCCAAAAGCGGCAGACACCTTTTCAGGAGGCGGAGAAATGCTGCATAACAGGCGTCAATGTTTTGCAGCATTTCACTGTTGAATACATTGAATCTGAAATTGGTATGTACAGCAGCCTAGAAAAGCATGCATACACAAACATATTGATTTACATTGTTTAATTATTACTTTTTGCTTATTTTTAAAACATTCAGTTGTATTATTTTGTTTTTATTATGATTGGCTGGTGTCACATGGCACTAGATTGAAGTTTATAAAGGCTGCACTGCTATTCACAATATTATTACAGGTGTTTTAGTTTTACATTTATCTGTGACTTATTAATGCTGCATACCAGTACTCTTGACGCAATATGATATCTGCTTACTAGTATGTGATTTATGAGAGACATTGAGAGTGATTTATTCAAACAGTGCGCTTATAGAATGTATGCGAAACTGAAATATCAGATGCAACACCTGTTTTACACTTGTGGATTATTAAAATAACAACAAAGTTTTTTAAACCTACATGATAACTGTTGGAACATTAGTACCATAAATTATAAATGAATGGCAAAATATAGAAAGACTGGACAACCGGAGGTAACCTTTACAAAGGCATTATGTGGTTTATCTTGTTCTTATTTTCTAGGTCATGGCGTTTTCGCAAAGCGCAACTTTGACAAAGGAGACTTTCTTCTACACTATCAAGGAGAACTTTAAGCCAACAAAAGATGTATTCTGCAGAAGAGCGAGCATTCATGTACTACTCCAAGAACAGTCAGAGTGGGTGTACAATGTGGTGAGCTTGCCTTTTCACTGTAAAATATATGCCCCTCATGGACCAGTGTATGTTTGTAAATACCTAAGCATTCTGAGACATTTTGATACTATGAGAAATATATATGTTATGATATATACATGAATGCTAGAATATGTGTTGATGAATATCTTAGCTGCTCTTGATCCGTTCGATTTGAACATTGCAAGAATGGTTAATCATGCATCCAGTCCTCCACTTCAGAACTGTAACATGATAATTGTGATGTGTCCACCTGGCTGCCCAAACCTATGTCTCTGCATCAAGAGACATTCGTGCTGCCGAGGAACTGCGCTATGATTATGGAGGTGGACGCTCTCCATGGCAGAAAAAGGCTGAAACAAGAATTTCAATTGGAAAACGACATAAATCAACTTACGATGATGATTCTGTTGTATCAAATATTTACTCTAGTTCCATATATCACGATGAATCAGATGAGGATTACGATCCTTTAGAAGACGAAAGTGCATCTGTTGACTTGGAGGGCAACAGGGATACATCCGAAATAGAAGAAGATCATTGTGAAAGTAGGTTGTCAGATGAATTGTCTGAAGTTTTTCCCATGTATAATAAGGCCAGCAGTAGTACGGACACAATCACTGGATGCCACTCAGTTAGTAGCAGTACATCAGTTCACCAGGAAGACAAACTCTACGTGCAGCAGTCTGTGGTGGGTGGTAGAAAACGACACCTGAAGAACCACAGTTGTATATATTGTGAAAAGCAAATTTCCAAAATGGCAAGACATTTGGAACAAGTACATGCAGATGAGTTGGAAGTAGTAAAAGCTAATCTTACTAAAAAAGGGCAGCTTGAGCAGCCTTGGTTAACAAAGGTGATTGAAAATGGATCTGGCTGCATTATTCCAAGATACAGAGCCAGACCAACTCAGTTGTCACAAACTAGTGATTATGTACCTTGTGAATACTGCTGGGCTATGTATGTCAAAATAGACTTGTGGAAACACCAGAAGACCTGTCCACTGAACGAAAATGTCCATGATAAAGCAAAACGTAACGAACCCATTAAAAATAGGAAACTTCTTCTGCCACTGAAAGTGAAGAGCAGAGATATGTATGCTAACATTCTGCTGCATATGGTGGATGATGAAGTGAGATGTACAATATAAAGTTACCCTTTGTTAACAGCATACGGAGTTCGGCTGTATGAAAAATATGGTCATGAAATTCACAATCGCACTTACATAGCCAACGAACTGAGAGAGCTTGGAAGACTGATTTTAAGCATCAGGAAGATCACCAGTACAAAATCAGATTTGGACAGTTGCATTGAGCCCGTTAACTGAGAACTGTTCCTTCAGGGGGTTAGAGAAGTCGCTGGTTATGATGAAAAGAACCACAGTTATAAGACTCCTTCTTTGCCACTGAAACTTGGAGCCAGTTTGATGAAGTATGCCAAGCTTCTTCAGTCAACAGGCCTGATTGAAAGCAATGATGAGAAAATAAAGAAGGCTCAAGCATTTCTGGACCTATATGCCAGTGAATGGAGTGACATAATTAGCACAGTGTCTCGGTCAACGTTGAGAGAAAACCAGTACAACTGACCATGCCTCTTGCCTTTGATTGAAGATGCTGTAAAGTTACTTATCTGGGAAAATTGAAGAGAAATTGTCGAAAATGACTCAGGACATAAACGCCTATGTTGACATAGTTCAGCTTATTTTGGACAAGTTATCTTGTTTAACAGGAGGAGAAGAGGGGAAGCAGAGCGTATGAAATTGTCTGACTATGAAACAGCAGTAAAAAACAAAACAGAGCCTTCAAGGGAAGTTCAGAAATCTCTCTCAAAGTTTGAAGTTCATTTGTGTAAAAGTCATACCAGAGTAGAAACCAAAGGCAAACGAGGAAGGCGAGTTCCTGTGCTTCTAACCCGGCGTATGCTGGCAGCAATACAGGCTCTGATCATGAAAAGAGAACTTGCTGGCGTTCAGTCATTGTAATGAAGTTTTTTAGTTTACTTATAAGGTAATGACTGCTTGGGGAAAACAGTGTTAACATTTTCGATATACTCGGTTTATTTATTCGATTTATCTTTGTCTTGCTTTCAGACTGCACACCATAGAACCCTGGAATGAAACATCCAAGGAATAGGGAAAAGTCAAAGAAAACCGGTACTATTTATTTATTATAAGGGGACACATGGCAGCTAGAATGATGTTTTATGAAAAACAAACTTACTCAAAATGTGTTTCCTTATTCCAATAGTTATTTATGTTTAATATAAATAAAGTTCATTTTTATAACAGTGACTTACCTCAAATTTTTTTTCATGGTTAAAGTTTTCTTCTAGCACGTAATCAATGCTGTTATTCAATCTTTGATGGGCATTTACCAAAAAAAATTACATTTTGTCAACGAGAAGGTTCAACACTCTGGAATTTAAAATGATATGGTCATCTCGTTTGGATTGTTGTGTCTGCCTGCATATTCACCGAAAATTTCCTTAAAAATTTGGTTTTGTGCAATATCTTGGGGGTAGTGAATAAAAATGTGTTTACAAATGTTAAATTTAGAATATCATAACTTTTAAAATTTAGAAGAAAGAAAATATTCATAATGTTGGAATTTTCGAGTTAACTAAGCCAATGATGTTGTATTTTTTTAGAGGGGCTATAATTCCGTCATATGGCAGTTATTTTGTTTGTTGCCATGGACACGGGGTATGGCATGAAAATTTGCAATATATTTTTTACTGGAAAAAACCAACTCTACACTTTGGGCATAAAAAAATTGCACTGTGCAAAAAAATCCTATCCAGCTTCCATATATCCCCTTAATTAGATATATTTAAAAAGGATAGTATTTTACATTTTTTTATTTTTTATCATAGCAGAGCACTCGTTTATGTGGCGTAGCAGATATCTTGGTGGCAGAGTGGTTAGCACACCCACAAACTCCAATCACGAGGGTTATGCCTGGCCACAACTAAACAGTTCAATATATGTAAACACTGCTCTTTCCATTGTAACGCAGATGATCGTTTTAATATCAGTCATGTCTCTCTCTCAGGAGATGAGCTCAGGGTTGTTCCATTTTAATTCGTTGGTGGGGGTCACTATAATTTCAAATTCATTGGTGGGGTACCAATTATTTGCAATTCTGTGGTGGGGTATTCTCCGAATTTCCACATTCCGCATATGAGTTCTGAATGTAGGGTCCTGGCTTATTATTTCCTCTGTCAGAAATAATTTTGGTCACTTCTGATGGTACCAAATTATAACATAGGTATATAGTGTGTATCAATATAGTTACTAATTGATTTTGTAATGTGAGTGCTACTAATTCAGGCCCACCTCCACATTTTAACGGAATAACCCTCACCAAAAGGCTAACTGAGTGCGATGTTGCACTATATAAGAAATTTATTTTTTATTAAATAATAATTAATAATAAGTTCAACTGTTTTGCAAAAATAGTTTTCAAAAATTTTCTTTAAACAAGCCTTAGAATGTATTCTCAATATTTGTAGATAGCAATACATTTGTATTCTTATTCAAGTACATTCATGGTTCTGTGAAAATTCTTTTGTATAGGACACAGCACTGTGAGAAAAAAGCCCTGGTCACACGAGGAGAAGTCAGCAGTAGAGAAACACTTGAGCAGATTCATCACAGTGATGAAAGTGCCAGGAAAGAAGGCTTGTGCGGAGGCAGTGGAACTGGAATCAGCATCATTTGTGCTATTCATATTTGCATTTTCTATCAAGTGTTGACTTCGTAGTTTGTACCAAAATTAATTCGTTTCAAGTATATTTCTGCATGGCTCATACAAGACAAAATGGTTGATATCCAGTAACTGTAAAGAATAAAAATGATGAACTTGTTAACAAAACTGTGTGTCTTGCATATAGGAAGTAGATTGATACCTATGAAGGTTATATATAGTGTAACGTCATTGATTTCATGCAGCAGTAACAATTGAGATATATATAGTAAAGTAGAATAGCATATTCTCAAGCACCACATATAATTGGACAACCAGGTATATTCTTTATTCTCATTTGAGATGGCAACTTCTGATTTTCCTAGGGCGATGTATATGTGTACCCACATTCAAACAGCACAGTAGATTTTTCCATGAAAAGCGCACCATATGAAATCAACCTAGGAAGTCTTCAGTAAGGACCATGTATGGTTTCTACTTTGTGAATGTGTATGTCAAGTCATCGGTTGGGAAGTGACTGCAGGGATCCTCATTAACAAGTGTCTCTGGTGAAGTATTTGCTTGGGAGCATATGTAGCGGTTCGCAGTTTCAAGGGTTTATGGGAAATCTTCGGTTGATAGTGTGTGTTGTAAGGTCCTCACTTGCATGTGTGTATGGGAAGTCCTCAGTTGAGGGAGTGTGCGTGACAGGTTCTCAGTTGCAGGTGTACAATCATATCATTATTGTATCTTCTAAAGCAAGCTAGTCAGTATGATCCACAATGTCTATAATACCAACTAAAACAAATTAGAGTTAAATATTTTCACAA
Organism: Lamellibrachia satsuma; assembly: GCA_033239005.1. NCBI lineage: Eukaryota > Metazoa > Annelida > Polychaeta > Sabellida > Siboglinidae > Lamellibrachia > Lamellibrachia satsuma. The sequence continues at coordinate 3,375,196 of BSQZ01000057.1, forward strand.
ACTTTGTTTTTATGAGCTTATTAATTGGGTCCCCAGTTGCAGGTGTGCTGTCACAAGTACCCACTTGGCACCTTGTACACGTATGGGTGTGTGTGTGTGCGTGCGCGTGGGTGGGCGGGCGTGTGTGTACGTGTGTGTGTATATATATATATATATATATATTATATATATATTATATATATATATATATATTGCAGTATAATTAGTCGCGCCAAATAAATTACCATTGGATTTTGTCTACATATATTAATATATATATATATACACACACACACGTGTGTTTATGTGTATATATATATATATATATATATATATATATATATGAATATACATGTATACGCACACACGTAGACGAGACAAAATCCAATGGTGCTTTATTTGGCACGACTAATTATACTGCAATATATATATATATATATATATATATATATATATATATATATATATATATATATATATATATATATATATATATATAATATATGTATATATATATAATATATATTATATATACATTATATATATATAATATATTATATATATAATATATATGTATATATATATATATATATATATAGTGGCTCCTACGATAGCGACAAGTTTTGGTTTTAGTAGGAGTCTCCCGTCCGACAGCGATTTTTTTTGGCACATTGTATTACTTTGTTGATTATTTATTCATTGTTATTGTATATTGTACAGTTCAGTATTTATATGTATCGTGTATATTTGTATAATTTATATTGGCTCTCAATGTAATTTATCTATGTTGTTCTGCTGTTGGAACAAATAAATTATCCTTATTCTTATATTATTATTTCTGAGATTTTCTGTGAACTGTCCATTCCAAGTTCCTGCGTAAATATAGGTACATTGCACCATTATGTGATGATGTGTACAACATGCCTAGGCATTTAGTGTTCATGGGAGGAAACTTTTATTTTATTTATACTGCAAGTTTTATTCAAGAAAACCCCAAACTGTGACAGTTGCTACGGACGCTGACACCACCCGAAACCTGGTACATTCCATGCCACGCCGGTGTGCTGCTATGATTTTTGCAAAGAGAGAGCACTAGCACGCCAAATAGTGATGTAATTCCAATGACCCGTTCAATGCAGGACAACGCGCACCCCCGTGTTGGGCAAAGCGCATCCCTATTGTAAACATTGTAGAACCAGAAGACAAAGCAGCATAAGGAGCAGTGTAGGTTGGACATGATAAAGTACTCTTTCTCACGGAGGGTGATAAATGAATGGAACAAACTGCCAAATGATTGTGTTAATGATAGTAGTGTGAATATGTTTAAAAGTAGAATTGACAGATATTTGATAAGGGCGGGCTACATATAGATTAGAAAATTGTTGGACTCTCGATAAGCCTATGGCTTCCTTGTCCACTTGCCATCTGGAACTTGTTGTTTGGGAAGGCAATCTTGTTAAATCTTGTTAAATCTAAATAACAATGTGAGTGGTTTTAAATAATCCCCATTGTAAATAACATTCTCAGTGATTGTAAATAATTCCCATTGTAAATAACAATGCAGTTCGTTTAATACCTGTGCGGCATTTTCACGACTACTTTTATAGTAAAGCACCTACTTGTATCAATTGACACAGGAGTTCTGATTATTCGCTGCGAATTTAGAATTCAATAAATAGGATCTACAGATCAACGTTGTGCATTAATTTGCTCAATGTTCCAATAAATGTACTACAAAATATGTAAATATGGATATAACGATATAATATACCACACCATATAATATACAGTAATGGGGCAACGTGAACCGGGGGTGCGCTTGGCCCCAGATGACAAAATTTACAAAATATATAGGACTGCAGCAAAAAAAGTGCAATTTTGTTAGGGTTGTGTTAAGGGTCTGAAATCATATCGCTATTTAGATATGTGTTAACCATTTTAATCTGAAAGGAAAACAAATAGGACAAATGGTGCGGTGCGCTTTGCTACACACTACTACATACACCTACCACATCATGATTATACATTTGCTCCTGTTAAGTATATGTACAATATGTTGTGTTAGATCTATAAGAAATACTGTGTTTATAAATGACTTGAATAACACTAGCATGTGTGCGTACGTGCGTGCGTGAGCTCGTGTTTGCATGTGTGTTTGTGCGTGGGAGTTGCCATGTGTTTTTGTAATATCATATGACTACGAAATAACCGGGCAAGCAAATTAACACTCCAACCGTATAACAAGCAAATCAGCAGCTTGAGCCACCATGATGCAAAATATGAACGCTACTGTACCGCGTTAAACTATGCAAAATATATCTGTAAAACGAAGATCATTGCAGAAAAAAGCCACTATACAATTAAAGTAATGCTATGTTACTACAATCTCGTACACGAATATATATATGTGTGTGTGTGTGTGTGTGTGTGTGTGTGTGTGTGTGTGCGTGCGTGCGTGCGTGCGTGCGTGCGTGCGTGCGTGCGTGCGTGCGTGCGTGTGTGTGTGTGTTGGCAAGGTCAATAATATTATTTACTTTAGTAACTTGTAACAACTATACCAAAGTACAGTTCGATGTTCACCAGATGGAACCACGTTGGATGGTAGAAACACATCGCCAGTAGTTCACTAAAATGCCGGTAACTGCCATATGAAAGCAATATGGCGGACAGGTGGGCTGTCTTCACCTTCTGGATGCAATTAGTTCATACTTGTGTGGAGACCTCGTGATTCCCTGTATTCCGTCGGTACTTGGTGGATTGTCGGCATCCACCATGCGGAAGTCGAACTGTTGCTGGGCTACGCGACACTCCTGTGTCAACTTCACCGTGATCTGATCTCCGAGATGTTCCACCCATCTCTTTATAAACTCGTTGTTTATGATTTAGCACATGACCCTAGTTCACCAAGCACCGTTTCCTGGTGTAGTCCACCAGGAAACCACTACATAAATCATTATGCAAATAACCTAAAACACCCCTAAATCGTGTTATGCTGCTTAATATGCATCACTCTCTAAGATAAACAACTCTCGCGTACGGGCAAATTACAGAACACCGGTCGGCGCCGGCAAAATCTGATGCATTCAGTCACATTTGACACGTTTCACCCATAAATAAAGCATTAGAAAATATAATTACCAAAAGAAAAATTGCAGAAATGCTACACATACAATGTGCGTAAATAATCGCCAATGGCTCCTGCTGTTTCCGCTGCGTGCCATGCGTGCCATGCGTGCATGCATAGCACAATTTGGGGGAATTATTCGAGTAAAACACTGCGACAACTGAAACACTAGATGCTACACGCAAAACTATTTACTTTGGTTAATGTCATTACATTTCGTTCCATTTATTTTTCGTGATAGATGACAACAATCCCATACTATTGATGTTTTGTTGATAGGGGAAGTGCCAACGACGCACCCCTGAACTTTGATGCGACCTAGAAAGCTAAATATGAACGCTACTGTACCGCGCTAAACTATACAAAGTATATCTGTAAAACGAAGATCTACAGTCACTGCAGAAAACCCCACTACACAATTAAAGTAATGTTATGTTACTACAATCTCGTACTCGAATATATATATATATATATATATATATATATATATATATATATATATATATATATATATATATATATATATATATATATATATATATATATATTGGCAAGGTCAACAATATTATTTACGTTAGTAACTAGTAACAACTATACCAAAGTACAGTTCGATGTTCACCGTGGTTGGATGGTAGAAACACATCGCCAGTAGTTCACTAAAATGCCGCTAACTGCCAAATGAAAATAATATGGTGGACAGGTGGGTTTTCTTCATGTTCTGGTTGCAATCAGTTCATACTTGTGTGGATACCTCGTGATTCCCTGTATCCCGTCGGTACTTGGTGGATTGTCGGCATCCACCATGCGGAAGTCGAACTGTTGCAGCAACGTCGTCATGAACAAAAACATCTCCATCTTGGCAAGCGAGTCTCCAAGACACTTGCGACTTCCTGAAACGGTGAGATATGAAACAAGTCAGGCGCATACATTCAGGCAGACGAACACTTGCTCTACTGTCTGAAACAAATATATCTTTACAATAGGAAATATAATCTTAAATAACAAATTGTAAAGAAAGAGAGGTCGATGGGGACCCAAAGGGGGGTGGATGGGATCCAAAGGGAGGCCGATGGGGACCCAAAGGGAGGTCGATGGGGACCCAAAGGGAGGTCGATGGGGACCCAAAGGGAGGTCGATGAGGAAAAGGTTATTCGTGAAACAATCCTTACCCCAAAGTTATGGGGCCATAACCTAATGAACCTCAAAATACGTCACAGCACGACACCAACAACGTTCAGTTTGACAGTTGTGTAGTGACAGGTTAGCTACAAGGGCGACCGTAGTACAGTAATAAGAACCGTGGTCAGTTATATTTGAAAATATGTAACTAACCCCGAGGTCAATTTTACAAGCCAATAATACACATGCAGTTTGATCAAACATCTTTTGACATTATGTCTATTTGGAAAACCCTTCCGTTACTTTATTGGTATGTACATAGTATATTGTTTGTAATGCAAATCTATGATTGATATTAATACATAGGCCTAACTATTTCATAGAATTTCGTCAGTTTCTTTGCTGTTAACATAACGCTCTGATCTCCAAATACTTATATTTGCAAATAACCCTCTAATGCCCGTTTAATAACTTCCAAAGAATGTAGAACTGAAAACTTCCAAAACAAACGACCTCTATAACCATTTGTTTATATAATTGTGGTTCAAGAATAAAACAGCGAAGTACTTTGAGCTCCCTGCTTTTCATGATGATGATGATGAACATGACCAGTGGAAAGGAGTTTGAACAGGAATAACTGAAGAAGATACTGTATTATGGACTACCTGACAGTGGTGGATATTAAGGAGGAACTACAGAAGATATTGCAAAAATGGAATAACATATTCAGAAAACATGACATCCGAATGAGCTTTGGGAACACATAAATCATGTGGATAGGTGAAATGGAGGTGGATCTACATGCAGTAGTCGATGGGAAAGCATTAAATAAGTAATAGCTTTGTGTACCTGGACAGAACAGTGCGTGTGGACGGGTGAAGCAACAAGGATATACGGAGTGACAGTAAGGCAGGGAGTTGAAGGTATTATGTGGGACATAAAGTTGACATAAAGAAACAGATAACGGAAAAAGTGTTCGAATCCTGCTTGGTGCCAGTTTGTATACATGGGTTAGGAACACAAAAAAGGAAGAACAAGAAGATAACCTTTTATATTGAAAGGAGAATAACAGTTAACATAATATAACAAACTGGAAGCACTTATAGATCACGTACCGACAGAGAAGGGCATGAAAGCCGAATTGTTCTTCAACTTGTTGTTCTCGTCCAGCCAACGTTCAGGGTTGAACGCGAACGGATCTTTCCACATCGTCGGGTCCATGTGACTCTGATAGAGATTGGGAAGGACCAAAGTACCTTTTGGCAGATCGTAACCTCTGAATGTAACCGACTCTCCGACTTCGTGAAACAAACCAGTGGGGGCTGAAATACGTTATGCATACCGATATGGAAATTTGTCACGACTGAGCCAAGATCAGCGTGTTAAACACTTTGCGTTTCGATAAAAATATAAAAGTCAATGTATTGGTCTAATTTATATTTTATGATCAACTTTGATATCACGAGGATGTCCAACAAAATGTTGATTGGATATTCATGTTTAGTTTCTTTTTTATGTTCTTGGAATATCAGTCAATGTTACGGACATTACGGAAGGATTGTGAAGATACTTTTTCCATAAAATAAAAAGGCTACGGACATTAGAAACACTTCTATAACACGTGAACAGTAATAAAAGCATGGAACATGTTGCATAATTATTATAGTTCCTACTTTCGTATTAGCTTAAACTAATTAAATTATTCATTATATATCAACTATACTCTCAAGTGACATATGTGAGCTATTTGCATATGTTTATTGATTACATTTGTTCAGTAAACATCAATACAACATTGATAATAAATCTAAATCTAATTTGTTGCTAAAAATTTTCATAAATGTTTGCTATATTTAAAGAGACTGCCTGCGTCAGGGACACTACAAAATGTTATGGACACCACAGAATATGAAATTGTTATTTTTATTGGGGTAGGATGGATATGTGGATAACATTTCATACTGTTCATGGTACACGGGTACAAAGGGCTTATATAACACATTATAAACATTCTTCACAATGTGACTCTATGAAAACTACACTGCTACAGACACTACAGGGTTTTTCACACTTTTACTGGCGGACGTAATCAATTTTGATGGGTAACTATTGCTTTATACAGGTGTGTAATTAGCTCTTTTTCCTCATATATTATATTTCTCCTAATCAACCCAAAAATTTATGATTTGATTTGAAGCTGCAATGTCATACTGCTATGAAACTTTCATGTCAGCACTTATTGTTACTCTTAACTCCTTTTACGGTAGTACCTAGAATAGTATTTTCCATTTCATAGTTTACCTTTAAGTGCCCGTGTCCTGTTTGTAGGGATTTACGTTTCCCAAAATTGAATAATATCTTCCATTTTTCAGACCATTTAACTAATTTGTCCAGATCGTTTTATAACTGTTGTTTATGTACATCATCGTTAATCTTTCTAAACACGTTTGCTTCATCTGTAAATTTCAGTACGTTGCTTGTTATATTATCATCCAAGTCACTGATATATATATATATATATATATATATATATATATATATATATATATATATATATATATATATATATATATATATATATATATATATATATATATATATATATATATATATATATATATAGAATAATAAAGGTCCTAAATACTGATACTTTTAGGAATCCATGTTGAGATGGATTTGATAATTTATGCCTAACAAAGAAGTCCACCATGTCCACCATTAACTAACCTTTCTAATAAATTATAAATCACTGATGACAAACTCACTGCTCTGTAATTCTTTGACTTATTTTTCGAACCCTTTTTAAATAATGGTATGATGTTGGCTTCTTTCCATCCAGATGGCAAATGGTTATGTTTTAGTAACTATCATAGGATTGGCAGGATAATTTTGGTGCAGTAGTGATTTGATTTTGGTGCAGATAATTGACAGAAAAGCATGTAATATCTATCAGAATAAGTATTACTATTGCATATATATTATACATAAACGTATTGTAGACATATATTAGGAAACAGTTTTTGTTAACAATTAGTCAGTGGCAGTATTTTAGCGTAAGTTAGTTCCGGACTCCGGCAGGGAAGTCAGCGAGCGATAATAGTATTGTTTACAGTTCGACAATTGAGATAGCATAGCGAATTGTCAGAAAGAGTGGAACATTGGTTAAAATAAGTATTACTATTACACATATATTATACACAAACTTCTTATAGACATATATTAAGAAACCGTTTTTGTTAACAGAGGCAGTATTTTTGTTTTTGTAAATTGAACTGGTGTCTCAAACTATCGTTTATACGTAGTTGAATATATATATATATATATATATATATATATATATATATATATATATATATATATATATATATATATATATATATATATATATATATATAAGATGAAGTGATAAATTTACATAAATCACATACATAAGATAATATCTTACATAGTTGTAAACGTTTTCGGTAAAAGGAATCAACAGCAGGATTTTAGCGAAAGTTGGTATCCACTGACTTCATAATTTTGTTTACACAGCGTTCTGCATATTCGCTTAGTGGTAGGCTTTTTTTGCTCATACGAGCTTAGTAAATAAGACATAGTTAGCAAGTACATTATTGTCAATATTAAATTAAATCCTAAATAACCCAACTAAAGTGTTCTTTTGAATACAAAAAAACAGCCTTCTTCAAGGTTAACGTAGCAATCAAATTACCAGGCATTTAATATGCGACAGTTGCAGCAACTGGGTGGACTTCGCCAAATCCGGGTGTTAGAAATCCTGGGCTGAGTTTCAGACGGATAGTGTTAGTTTTGAGTGTAGGGAATGTGCGAAGATGAAGGAACTAGAGGTGGAGTTGAAACAGCTGAGACTGCTCGGTGTGCCAGTGGTTGGAAGGGAACAGGTGGGTTGTGCCAGTGGTTCCGGTGGGGGTACAGTAGATAATAAAGTGGGGGAAGACGATGAGAGTGATGCTATGGAGAGTTCATCTCAGCCTGGGAGGAGGCTGACAGGAGGTAAGGTGGGAGATTGGACGTAAGGAGAGAGGAAGAAAGGAGACGGGAAGGAAAGAAACGGGAAGGGAAACAACAGGAGCGAAGGAGATGGGAGTGGGGGAGACAGGAGCGAAGGAGACGGGAGGGAAGGAGACGGGAGTGAAGGCGATGGGAGTGCGGGAGACGGGAGGGAAGGCGAAAGAAACGAAGGTGTCATGAGGAAAGGCGACGCAAGGAGCATAGTAATTAGGAAAAACGAATTAAACAGTATGGTAGAAGATATTGACCTTCACATAACTGGTATAACATTATCGTGGACCAACATAGACATAACGGATGCTGAATTAAGACTGACAGGATACGTAATGTTTAGGAGAGATCGAATGTGAAGAAGGGGAGGGGGGGTATTTTACATATTAAAGAAGCTATTCAGGCATATGAAATAAAATTAGAAAGGGAAGCAGATTGCGATGAAGCTGTTTGGTGCAAAACAGTTTCAGGAAATTCAACATTAACTATTGGATTAGTTTATCGAAGTCCAAACATAAACGAAGAGGATAACACAAAACTACCAAACGCTATAAAGGAGGTGAGTAAAGCGGAATGTATCATAATGGGAGATTTTAACCATGGACAAATACAACGGAAATCTCCAGAGAGTACAGGGGGTGAGGACCAATAAGTTCTATTTTGAATGCAGGATAGCTTCTTTTACTCAGCACGTGCTAGAACCAACCAGGAGTATTAGATAAAGTTTTGTCATCACAAAAAGAATTAGTGGACAATGTAAAAAATACATGAACCATTGGGTAACAGTGATCGTAATCAAATACATTTTGACATCAATGTAAAATCATAAAGTAAAAGTAAAAAACGTACAGGAGCTATAAAGATAAGAGAAAATACTTAGCAAAACTACATTGGAATAACAAGCTGAGGAATAAGACTGTAATTGAATGTTGGAACATTCTAAAATATGAAATTGACAGTTTCATTGATAAAAGTGTTCCCTTGAAAATAACAACGAAACCGGTTTAGAAAGAAAATTTTTTTAAAAGAAGCTATTAAAAAAATAGTGTTCAAGCAAACAACGTGGAGGGTTTATAGGTGTACCAGAAAGGATGAAGATTCTGCAATTTACAATTTACTTAACGTAGCTACGACTGAAATTAGACAATCTAAAAGAAGCTATGAGCAAAGACTAGCATGTAACATGAAAAATTACACCAAGTATTTGTTATGTCAGGAGTAAACAAAACGGACGAGACTAGGTCAGACCTCTAGAAGACATTGCTGGAAATATAATATCATAAGGGTTTTTAATGATTAAACCGAAATTCCATGGTTTGGTGATGGCATAATTGACTGGACAGAACAATGACTGACTGACGGAAGACAGCGAGTTGTAGTAGATTGAGAGGTTTCAAACTGGAAATCAGTTTCGAGTGGGGTACAATAAGGATCAGTATTAGGACCTATATTATTATTAATATATATATCAATGACTTGGACGACAATATAACAAGCAACGTACAGAAATGTGTGGATGACACAAAAGTGTTTAGAAAGGTTAACACTGATGGTGATCAAGATTTAACAAGATTTGCCATCCAAGCCAAAGGCCCAGATGGCAAGTGGACAAGGAAGCCATTGGCTTATCGAGAGTCCAACAATATTCATCTACTTATAACCCGCCCTCCTGAGATATGTGTCAACCTTGTTTTTAAACATATTCACGCTGCTAGCAACAATCTGTAGACAATTTGTTCCATTCATTTATTATCCTCTGTGAGAACGAATGCTTCCTGATGTCCAATCTACATTGATCCTTTACTAATTTTACCTCATGTCCTCTAGTTCTGCTATCCTTCTTGAGTGAGAAAAACATATTTCTATCAATATTTTCATACCCATTCAATATCATAAAAACTTCAATCTGATCTCCTCTTAACCTCCTTGTCTCTAGAGTTGTTAAACCACATTCTTTCAGGCATCCTTCATAACTAAGGTCTCTAAGTTCCGGAATCATTTTAGTTGCTCTCCTTTGTATGCGTTCAAGCGTATCTATATCCTTCTTACGATATGGTCTCCATGCTTGTATACAGTATTCTAAATGAGGTCTAACTATTGCTTTATAAAGAGGTATAATTAACTTCTTTCCCTTGTATGTTATGTTTCTTCTAATCAATCCAAGAATTTAATTACCCTTTGAAGCTGCAATACCACACTGCTCTGAAACTTTCATATCAGCGCTTATTGTAACTCCTAAGTCCTTTTCTTTTACAGTAGTACCCAGAACAGTATCTCCCATTTTATAATTTACATTCAAGTTCCCATGTCCTGTATGTAGGCATTTACATTTCCCAAAATTGAACAGCATCTGCCATTTCTCAGACCATTTCACTAATCTGTCTAGATCGTTTTGTCTAGATCGTTTAGTAAATATAAACAACATTTACAAAACGATATAGACAGATTAGTTAAATGATCTGAAAACAGCAGATGTTATTATTCAATTTTGGGAAATGTAAATGCCTACATACAGGGCACGGGAATTACGATATAAACTACATTATGGGAGATATTATTCTATGTGCTACTGTAAAAGAAAAGGACTTCAGAATAACAATAAGTGCTGATATGAAAGTTTCAGAACAGTGTGGTATTGCAGCCTCAAAGGGTAACCAAATTCTTGGGTTGATTAGGAGAAACATAACATACAAGGGAGAAAAGCTAATTATACCTATGTATAAAGCAATATTTAGACCTCATTTAGAATACTGTATACAAACGTAGAGAACATATCGTAAGAAGGATATAAATACGCTTGACCGTATACAGAGAGGAGAGGAACTAACATTATTCCAGAACTGAGAGACGTTAGTTATGGAGAACGCCTGACAGAATGTGGTTTAACAACTCTAGAGACAAGGAGGTTAAAAGGAGATCAGATTGAAGTTTTTATGATATTGAATGGGTATGAAAATGTTGATAGATATGTGTTTCTCTCACTCAAGAAAGATAGTAGAACTAGAGGACATGAGGTAAAATTAGTAGAGGATCAGTGTAGATTGGATATCAGGAAGTACTCGTTCTCACAGAAGACAATAAATGAATGGAACACATTGTCTACTGTTTGTGTAACTGCTAGCAGCGTGAATTGGTTTAAAAACAAGGTTGACACATATCTCAGGAGGCCGGGTTACACGTAGATGAACATTGTTGGACTCTCGATAAACCAATGGCTTCCTTGTCCACTTGCCATCTGGACCTTGGGTTTGGATGGTAAATCTTGTTAAATCGTGTTAAATAAGTGCATAGGCCCAAAACCATGATACCTATGTCGCTTTAGTTACGTGGAGAGCTTTTCAGTGAGATAGGCCATGCACGGACGACATAGTGAAATGTTATATTATTTGCATTACACACAATTGCAGAGAAAAAAGCAGAGTAAATGCAACAACAAATGGCACATTGAATATATATTTGGGATTAATAACGTAGATACACATTCCGAAATGAGACACTGCACGGAAGTGAAAAAACATCGTGAGATACTGACATGGTTGAAAAAGGGTTATTGTCATAAACGAATCTAAATAAATTATTCCATTGTGTAAAAGTGGAAATGATACTTAAATCTAACCTAAATGTCTTTATTTATCAGTTTCACACAACCATTTTAACTAACACTTACTATGAAATCGTTGTTTAAATTTGTAATTTTCTATCAAACGTACCGTTTGAGTGATCATCGTTCCAAAACTAAATTTCCATAAAAGACGATTGTTTACCGGTAGGAATCAATAAAATGGCTGTTGCTGATGTTCGCATTCTCGTGTGTTTTTTGTCAAAAGGAAGCAATGATTTTCCATGTTATCAATGTTTTGACCAATGCATTGTGCATGGCAAGATCCGGTTTTGAAGAAGTTATTTAAGATTATTATATTGACGATTACTCCAAACGTAACAATGCCGACTAATTCGTATACTGTTACCTTTGTCACACACAATATCACTTGTGTCATATTATGTTCAGCACTCACCAATGCTTCCAAGTCTATGTATTTCAAGTATAGCGGCCTCGGTGAATGGTAGCTTTCCTCTGTCCTTCATACCAGTTGTCCTGTCTTGACCGACGACCTGGGAACAAAGTGTAAGCCATGACATTGACAATTTGTTGTTGTTGCAATACATCAGAAATCCAAAAACGAAATGTGATTGCTGTCAACATGGTTGTCAACATGGCTTGGAAAGCTGACAGCGCACAAAACACAATTGTGGATAGTTGAGTTCAACTGCTTTACCCTAAACATATTAAACACTTCCCACCAACTGCACCAATATGTAAAAAAATATCTAACCAGATTTAACAAGATCGTCACCCAAAGCGATAAGCTACAGATGGCAACTGGACAAGGAATGTCATCAAGCACATTACGAGTGCTCCACATCGCCCTGCATCCCATGGCCTCGCTGAACGAGCCTTTGGAAAGTGTAAAGCGCATGCACGACACGATGTTGACTTAGAAACCAAACTAGCGCGCTTCCTCTTGGACTAATGCATCACGCCACATTCCACCCGCCATGCCCCTGCTGAACTGTTAATGAATCGACAGCTGAAGTATCGGCTTCATCTGATCAAATTAGACGAAGGAGGTAAGGCGACAACACAACAGAAAGCGAAGCATCACCTTCATGCCACCAAAGTTCGAACACCCCACCCGGGTGACCCAGTTTACGCTCTACGTTACTAGGGAAACACTGAAAGATGGGTGCCTGGTTCGATCGACCAACATACGTCTTGAAGATGGTGCTGTTATCCGCCATCACATCGATCAGCTTCAGGAAAGACTGTCGATTTCTCAGGTAGTGTCACCTGGGCTGCCTGGGCCGCTAGAGATGACATTTCCGCATGGAAGGGGCCGAGTCTCTTGATGAGCCACTGGCCTCACAACCGGTACAGCTTAGTTCACAAATGAAGTCAGCCAACTGACATTTTGCCTACTTTAGCACCTGTAGCAGAGCTTCGACGTACTTCACGCTTCAGGAAGCAACATGAACGTTTGGACTTGTGTTAAAGTATTATCAAAACTACAACTGCAGTATTTGGGTTATAACAGTAATTTTTCTTATATATCTCATGGTTGTACTATACATGCAGTGTTCAAAGAGTGTCACTGTTCCGAACAATTTTAAGTTTTCTCTAAAACGGTTTTCTCACTAATGTTGGGAGGGATGTCGAGTATTGAGATGCTCCCTGATCGTCGGAGGTCGAATTGGAATGCTCTCTAGTTCCGGTGCAATGTAACTTTAATATGTTGTCATGGATGTTGAATAAAAAAACGTTCCATACATCACATATATATATCTACTGTTGAAAGTTCGTCGCTGTCTAAGATTGTACATATTTGTAAGTATTTGTACCTGTAAGATTTCCTGCCTGCACTTGGCCTGTATGTCTGGGTTGAGGACCAGGAAGAGAAACCCCCAACGCAGAGTGGTGCTCGTAGTCTCGGTACCAGCCAAAAACAGGTCATCGATTACTTCGAACATGTTTAAATCTGCAACAACCAACATATACCAGGGCGCAATATTGTATTACAATTCTCCAATTTTATGAAAATGCAATACTGTATTGCAAGTGTGTGCAATGTTTGTTTTCTTCAAATAAGTGCAATACTTTTAAAAGTATTGCGCTCAACTCTTCAAGACACGTCAACTACACATGTCAGCAATCAACCGTGTGCGGGCCCGGAGATTCGAAGAATTGCCAAATCATTTGTTTTTCACTTCAGTTCAGTGGAACCATGAAATGTCCGATTCCTGAAACTTTGAGACGAAACTGGCAGCACTTGTTGATACGAATAACAATAACAATTTGTATTCATGCACATATATGTGTCCGAGTGGAAGAGTAGTTAAATTTGTAATATTTCTAACTGGAAAGTTGTTAAAATAGGACCATACAGGGTAAAGCAGATATATTCGCAAGAGGACCACATTTCATTAATACTTACCAGTCAAGGCGCCATTTTCGTTGTCACGTTTCTCCGTCGCTAGATAGATGTCAATGAAGTCCCGCACATTGTCTTCGTCAAATGTATCCCTGTGTTCAGCTATTATCTTTCGCACGAAATCCTTCGCCTCACGGTCCACTTCGACAATCTTCCTTACTTTCGGCTACACCATATCATACATAAAACACATTTTTATTGTTATTGTGTATAAATATACTGATACGTTGAAATGCTGGGGTATGTGTTTTATTAATCAAAGAATATTTTAAAAACAAGTCAAGCATCAAGTCGTTGACTTTCAAGTCAAATCAAGCCAATGACTCTCAAGTCCAATGCAACTTTCGAGTCATCTGTTTAAATTCCAAGTCAAGTCCCAAGCCACCAGGGTTCATCAATCGCCGTGATTGTTGTGGATTGTTTGCGGTCATTTTTAGCAGGATGTTGCACCGCCACAACATTACCCAAACATAACAGGTACTTAATAATTATTGTGTTCGGTATGGCGTTTTTCGGGTCCGAGTTAACCCCTACAACTCGAGTCCGATGCAACTCGGGTCAACAAGTCTACTATTAAGTATCACTAATCCTCAAACTATGCTACTTAGTATGGGTGCCTAAATAAGTTAGGAAACTTACTATGAAAATCAAAGCCAGTGGTACAGGCACCCAGGACATCGTTGCATTTTTGGGCCCCGCATTTTCGAATCTGAAGTTTAGCGAATTGAGCAGATGTTGAAATTCTTCATTATCATAGCTGTACCTGTAAAAATAAATGTAATATGGAAACATATTCTGCGGCCGAATTATCTGCATAATTTTGTTAAAATGATTAACCGCGGCAATTGAAATGACTAAAACACATAGTATATATTATACGAATTGTAACTTTCCAGCAACTGACATATATCAGTAAAATACTTTGAGTATAGACTACAACATGTATTGCAAAAAAGATGACATAGATCCAGGATGCTTTGGTGAACTTAAAACGGGAGTATGCTCCGAAAGGACACTTTCAAACACATAAATTTACTTATTGCTTAGATTAGAGAAATATATCAATGTACAGTTTATAATTAATTACAAAACCACTTGTCATGGAAATCAACAATGTTTAATTTATTTTGTAAGTAATTATTTATTGTTCAGATGTGAAGTTTGGCGCCTTTTGGAACCAAACTATGAACAGACAAAGTAAACAATCCAAGGAACACACGCACGCACTCACGTACGCACGCGCGCACGCACTCACGAAGGTCGCCGGAATAAATGTATACAGTGTATACAAACGACGGTGAGAACAGTGGGAAACACCACTACAACTGCTTACCCCGCTACACCCGACAACATAGTTCGGCGATTGTCATAGCCACCACAGAACATGAGGTTACAATGTTTACGATATCGATGGCAAAAAGATTACATATTTGGAAACCGTACAAGATATATTCCTCGTCTACAGCGAGGCATATTTTACTTTGCTATGTGTAAAAGGGATTGCAACCCCTATTTGTGCTTCGTCTTAATTGTCACAAGTGGTAGGGCACTACCAGGTACTCGAACAATGTTAGAGCCCTTCCACACTGTTAACACAAACTGGTTGTCAATGCAATCAGCCGCACCATGCCCGTGATAACTAGCGCACCAAATCTATTCTGTGGCGACCAGCAGCTGTTCAATTTTTGCCGTATTTGTTATATTATTGTTCTATGACGCTTCTTTGTGGTCGCCGTATGCGCTGTGATTATAATGTGTGCATGAGTAATCGAAAATGGAAGACCACAGGTTTCTGCTGCTTGGACTTCTCGTGGTGCTCTCGACTTTGATTCACCTGTGCTACGGCCAGCAGGGACATATCCATCATAGCGGACTTAGCCGTGAGAATTTACTGGCCTTGAACACCCGTGCACATCAAGATTCAAATGTTCTTAATAGCATTGACTTTCCTCCCGAATTGACGCAGAACAACACCAGACGGGAGGGTACATCAGGACGGAGGGTGGTGTGCGACAGAGATTGAGGAAAATGATAGGTATGCCCCCTCTACCTTCCATGATTTTGGCAAATGTACGGTCTTTGAAAGATCTCAAGATGGACGAACTTCATGGTAATGTAACATTTATTTAACGCTTGTCTCATGGCATTCACCGAAACCTGGTTCGACAGCTGTGTGTCTCACCAGGAAATTTTAGGAGAGAGGTGGGGGTGTCTGCTTATATGTAAATGAACGTTGGCGTAAAAATGTGATTGTGCGTGATCGACTCTGCACCCCCGACATTGAAATGTTAACTGTTTCACTACAATCACTGTATCCACCTCGCGAATTTCCTCAGTTGTTTATGACTGTTGTTTACATACACTCCACAGCCAACGTGGACCGAACCGCCCAGCATATTTGTGATGTGACACAGAAACTTGACGCTTTGTCTACTGATGCGCGGTTCATACTGGGTGATTTCAATCAGTGCAGCTTTAAGCAAAGTCTGCCTACCTACCACCTGTACATCACGTGCCCAACCCGCATGAACCGGACTATTGACCTGGGCTACGGTTCGGTGCCTAATGCGCATAAGTCCATAGCCGAGCCACCGATCGGCGACGCCGATCACAACACTGTTCACCTGGTTCCTATTTATAGATGCCATATGAAACGTGACAAATGTATTGGACGACAAGTCAAGGTGTGGAATGAAGACAGTATAGATAGACTGCAGGGTTGTTTTGACTGTACTAACTGGGATGTATTTCGGGATTCCTGTGATAGCCTGGATTAACTTAACGATGGTGTGACAGTTATGTTTCTTTCTGCGTTGACACTGTTGTACCTGTGCAGAAGTGCAAAGTGTACCCAAACAACAAACCCTGGGTTTCAAAACAACTAAAAAAGGTAGTGAATGAGAAGAAAAGGGCTTACTTTCAGGCAGATTTAGCTGAGCGAAGGGAAGTTCAAAGGACTGTCAGATCAGAAATTAGGAAAGCAAGGGAGAGTTATAAAAACAAAATAGAACTGAAGTTTAAAACTGGTGATATGAGAACAGTCTGGGAAGGCATTAAGACGATGAGTGACATGCAGCAAAATAAAAAAATTCCAATCGCTTATCACCGTTGGGGGGTAGAGATGACGGAGTCTTTGCAGAGGATACGAATTCTTTCTACTCTCGTTTCGACACACACGATTTTCGTTCTGTCATTGACGATGGTAGGAAATCAACAAAGACAGATGATGAATTAGTAATTGAAGATGAAGATGTATTGAGAATATTCCAGTGTACACGTGTGAAGAAAACTCCCGGTCCTGATGGCATTTCTGGTCAGGTTTGGAAGAATGGTGCCACTCAGATGTCTGGTATCTTCCACTTCATCTTCCAGGTCTCTCTCAGCTTACAGAAAATCCCTACCTTGTGGAAAACGTCAACTGTCATTCCTGTCTCCCAAAACCTTGCCCTGCCAGCCCAAATGATTTTCGTCCTGTAGCGTTGGCATCGCACGTAATGAAGTGTGTTGAAAAGATGGTCAAAACCATGATCATGAACTGCACATTGCATCTTCTAGACCCCCTACAATTTGCGCATCGGCCTGGGAGAGGAGTGAAGGACGCAGTCGCTACTTTGCTGAACCCTGTACATTGTCATCTTGAAAAGGTAAAAACTCATGCCAGAGTTCTCTACCTTGATCTGAGTTCTGCTTTTAATAATCTGCATCCTCACCTGCGTTACAAAAATATTTCTTAGTTTAAAGTTGAGTTTGACTTGGCCCTATGGGTGCTTAATTTTTTGGTGGGAAGACCCCAACGGTTTCGTGTGAATGACACCATGTCTAGTATGAAGGTTGTGTCCACTGGTACACCCCAAGGATTTGTCTTGTCTCCGCTGTTGTACATCTTGTATACTAATGACTGCAGGAGCACCCATCCCAATAGGTTTCTTAATAAAGATGACAGTTCGTAGTAGTTCGCAGTAAACTGTCAATTGTATATTCCTCCCTCCCATTTCCACCACCTCTGCAGGCCTGGAACAGTGTGACTCAGTGTATGACTCTACAGACATGTTCATGTATTGGGACTGGTATGTTATGGGACTTAGAGGTTACAGTATTGTATTACTGTATTTACTGAATAAATTAATAATGTGTTTGTTAACGTTAATATAAAGCCAAAACATTTGAAATTAATTCAAATGTATTTATTTGTAAATGTGTAACCGAAACATTTGCATTTGAATTCGACCCTAAAACATTTTGAATGCGTTCCTGGAAAATGGCATTTGCATTTGAATCAAGTGAAACATTTGCATTTGCATTCAAATGCTTTGACATGCACCTCCATGCTGGCTGCCGGTGCTCGCCCACACCAGCCTAGTGCGCTGAAGTCAACACCTCCCTGCTGCCTGCCGGTGCTCGCCCACACCAGCCTAGTGCGTTGAAGTCAACACCTCCCTGCTGCCTGCCGGTGCTCGCCCACACCAGCCTAGTGCGTTGAAGTCAACACCTCCCTGCTGCCTGCCGGTGCTCGCCCACACCAGCCTAGTGCGTTGAAGTCAACACCTCTCTGTTGCCTGCCGGTGCTCGCCCACACCAGCCTAGTGCGTTGAAGTCAACACCTTCCTGCTTGCTGCCGGTGCTCGCCCACACCAGCCTAGTGCGTTGGAGTCAGCACCTCCCTGCTGGCTGACGGTGCTCGCCCACACCAGACTAGTGCGCTGAAGTCAACACCTCCCTGCTGGCTGCCGGTGCTCGCCCACATACCTCGGCAGCCTTGAATTCAAACACAAACAGAACCTCCCAGAATGGAACGGCCTCAACCCAGAACTACGTACGAGGCGCTGCACTTCGGGGCGGATTGTCCGGACCGAAGCAGAATCCCTCCTTGAAACGAGCATCATAGAGAAAGAGTTTGAGAAGAGAGAGGGGTAAACTGACTCCTCGATGCCAGTGGAGTACGAGCAACCGCATCAGAACTGTGATTGGACTATGCGGACATCTGATGCATAAATGACGTATCAAAGACACTTCAAGATGTCAATGCGACCGTAACCAGCAAA
This sequence comes from Lamellibrachia satsuma, assembly GCA_033239005.1. Lineage (NCBI taxonomy): Eukaryota > Metazoa > Annelida > Polychaeta > Sabellida > Siboglinidae > Lamellibrachia > Lamellibrachia satsuma. The sequence goes on from BSQZ01000057.1 coordinate 3,394,470, forward strand.
CCGTTCACCACATCGTCAATCACTGCCGCATGTTCGCATTTAATGGAGGAATAGCCAAGATCCATTCAGCTTCTCCTAAAGCAATCGAGTGGATCGACAACCTAACGACACAACTGTAGCCCTGCTGCTCTATCCATAGAACAGATGAAGATTGAAAATTGTATAGTTTACGATTGAAAGTACAATTTCGGAACATTATTTTCAGCCTTTTATGGAAATGTTACTTTTTTATCATGGACTTTTCGATCTTGTGACTTGCCTCAAGAAATATAACTTTCTTATGGATTGTACCCTTTTTGATCTTTGCAAATTCTCGTTCTGGAGACAAGTCTTGTGGCATAAAGCAAACGAAAGGATTGAGAAAATATCCCCACTACATGTGGTAATAACAACTATACACCGACTGACCTTTGACCAAATATGAGAGAACATATAACGTTGGAGACGGCTTTGTTAATCAGTTTGTGTGGATTGAAAGGCGCTCCTTTTGTCTTGTCCAATTCATCGAGCACAACTTCGACTTCATCTTTGATTTTCTCCTCCAACGAAGATTTGCCGACGCCGAAGTCTTTCAAAGCCCTCTGAGTAAATCGCCGCAGTGTCTTCCAATCCTCGCCATCTTGCATAACGATTCCTACAATTGGGAACAGTTTGTTATGTATCCAGGCCGTCAAAATGAAGGTTCTAACACACTAGATGCGGAACTTGAATGTAAAATATAATGTTGATAGTGTTTTAGTTAATGCCATAAAATAAATGTAAATAGGAGTAACAATAAGTGCGGATATGAAAGCTTCAGAATTTCTAATTCTTGGGATGATTGGGAGAAATATCTGGGTTTTTTGCCTTGGATGGCAATCTTGTTAAATTGAGGTTTATAAGCTTCTATTTCTATTGGCAAATAAGTAGTTCCACCCATCATGAAATATATTGGTTGTATGGTTGTTTTGACGATGCTATTGATTCTGCTACTGTCACTGCTCCTATGTATCTATGTCCTAATGACTTAAGTACGCCACTGGATAGTGGGTCTATTGCTCGTACAACTATATACGCCTTTACTGTTCAATTCTATTTCACGGTCGCTGCTGTTTGTTTTATAGAGAATAAAGTCATGTCAGTTTGAACATCATGTTGTCCGCAACCCGACATCACACGCACACACGCACGCACTCACGCACGAGTTTATCATAATAGTGCAGGAATTGAATTCACAATGTGCTAGGCCCTACCTTTACCGTGGGACAAGTACTTCACTAGCGGGATGGAAGAAGGTCTGTTTGAGAAGTACTCTGCCTTATCCACAAACGCCTCACGGATCACATCGTGTCCCGTCAACACGACCAAGTGTCCTCTGGGTCCAGTACGCAAGTGAAAAATCTCGCCGTATGTCTTCGCTAGTTCGGCCAACGTCAGGTACAGTTGTTGGTTGTTCCAGAACACGTCAGCGTTGCCGATGACCGGCCACGACTTGGGACCTGGCGGCCAGTTGGCCGGACCGCCGGCTGTACTCAGTAGCCAGAGCCCGCAGAGGAAGACAGCTAGGAATATTAGCAGGGTCGACGTGTCGACGTAGTCAACCCAGGCTGCGAACACAGTCATGTTGAACGGTACTGCTGTCGGTGGTCTGTGCACGGTACTGCGGTCGGTGGCTGGCGACGCTGAAACTCCCTACGATGTTGTCGTAGTGTTGACGAGCCCGCAACGAGACGATCTAAAAATAGCCGCATGCGAATCGGTTGCGCAGCCGGTGTCTAGGGCCCAAAATAGCCCCGTAGCCTAATGCGGTAGGTGGCCGTCAACGGGTCACGCACTATATATCAATGGACAATGACTGACTACGCCTATACTAGAAGTAGTTTGTAGCTGTGCCTGGCTGCCTGCCTGCCGAGAGGCCGCGTGCCCGCGTGCCCGCCTGGTTTTTCCCTCATATCTCCGTCAGTTTCGCATGTGAGCGGTTGAAATTGTGTATATTCATACATTAAAATATGTAAATTGGCCCGGTGGTGGGGTTATTATGAAGGAACCTACGTACGTGAGCGTTTGCGTAGTTACGTAACTCAGAACAATAGGAGTTCGTAGTTACGTAACTCGGAACAATTGGAGTTCGTAGTTACGTAACTCAGAACATTAGTAGTTCGTAGTTACGTAACTCAGAACAATATGAGTTCGTAGTAACGTAACTCTGAACAATAGGAGTTCGTAGTTACGTAACTCAGAACAATAGGAGTTCCTAGTTACGTAATTCAGAACAATAGGAGTTCGTAGTTACGTACACTTCTTGGCAACACTATGTGAGTTTTCTATAATTGATTTGCATTGCTCTCCCAAACCTTAGCCCAAGGTTTGGGTTGTTCAAGGAGTCAGACCACAGTTGAGAATTGCATTGGTGGCAACGTTAACGTTTTGTCTGATTATAAGAAAACGTGACCATCAAAAATTCTTAAAATTGTCCGCAACAACTGCAATCATCTCGTTGATATACTGACCAAATTTTATCAAAATCACCTACCTCCAGCTCTTTTAAATCGCCCCGACGTGCGATGCCTATCAATTTTGACAAAAATAGCCATGTATTCATGCGCCCACGTGGCCCATAGCAGAAAAATTCCCATAAATCCCTCCGCCAGTTAAACTCTTTAAAAAATGCACTGTTTCACAGCCAATAGTTTCTACAAACAAACCTGTGAATATTCCTGCTCAAAGGCACTCATGTCACATAATATTATTTTATTAAGTTACCATTTTACAATTTCATACGCCCTACATTCGTGTGAAACAATAAACAGGAAGGTCTTCACATTTCCTATCAACCTGTGCCTATGGGAATGATTATATCTTATGTAAGCCACTTCAGAGTTATGGTTAGCTAGGGATGGGGTTAGCTAGAGATGGGGTTAGCCAGGGATGTGGTTAGCTACGGTTAGGGTTGCAAAGTACTGCACACAACATGAAATTGGTATTGCTATGTGGTGAATAGTCATTTTGGAAAGGCAACAGTTATTGTCGATATTAAAAATTACTTGTTGTAGACTTTCAGCTTACCACAAGCTCTATAATACTATTTTAGCATATGAAAAATAAACAAATTGTATTTATTAGCAATGAAATATCACATTAAACATTAACTTGCGCAATATATCAGCTCGTACACATCAAACGTTATAGTACAAAACTAAAATGTACATTAATTTGACATGTTTTATATTTAGTAGATCGGTTATATGACACCTCCTAAGGGAGACTGTTAAACAGTTTAAATAGTAGCGGCGTTTAACCAGTAATGATCTTGTTGACTAAATGGAATCAATAACATATTTATATACTAATATAATATTATCCAGTCTGACACCGACAATTGTCTAAGTCAAAATACACATAACATTGGACAGGTTAGCAACCGTTTTTATTTAAAAAAAAATTGAGCCCTAATTATCAGAATTGCAAATTACAAAAATTATAAGAAATTTGTTACAACAAACTAATAATTTCAGCCAAATTACGTGTAATATCCACAATTAGGCTAATAACAACGACCAAAACATAAGCATATCAACATTTTATAACCGTGCTTGTGACCCCGACTTCCGTCGGGATTTTTTTGTTTGAGAAAGTGTCAAATTTTATATCAAATTGCGGCACAGTGTATATGTAGACACATTATGGGACACTCCTACTTGTCAAGTCATTATTATTTGTTTGACAGCCAAGTCTAAACAATGCTTTGCCCGTATTATTAGCTGAAAACCAGTCACATAATTTAATTATAGGTCGATTTTGACACTTGATAAATCGTAGATCATGTACACTAGATTTACATAGCACTGCGAACCAATGAAGCCTGCTACTGTCCTTTTGAATATACTAATGAGTTTATTTTTTAAATTAGTATTAATATAATTGCTTGATTTTAAACCAAACATGGCATAACTTTGTAAGAAAATTGGAATTTTTTCACATTTAACAGGATTTAGGGTAAATTCCGATGTGTCAGGTTTGTCAAATTTAATTTTTTATGTGACTGCTTTCATACTTCTAGTTGATAAGATACAAGGCGAACGGCTTGATTTCGATACGCCACCATAAAAGGGTATCACATGACCAGATGCCAGTCGCGGCCAGATTTGAAAATGCTGATCTACTCAGTGCTTCAAGTGGGTGTGACACAACCAAAATACAACTATTCTGTCCAAATTTGTTGCACAATGTTGCTAACGCGCTGGGCCACAACACAAATATCACCAATGACCGCTCTAGTCCAAAATGGCTACCTGTTCCGTCACATACTTCTGTCATACTCCCTAATTTTCGCCAACTTTCCATTTTGGCATCCGATCTGTACCATGATGTTCGTGATTGCTACTGCTGTCTGCCTTTTCCAAGCAAACTGTTCACATTTCCTATCAACCTGTGCCTATGGGAATGATTATATCTTATGTAAGCCACTTCAGAGTTATGGTTAGCTAGGGATGGGGTTAGCTAGAGATGGGGTTAGCCAGGGATGTGGTTAGCTACGGTTAGGGTTGCAAAGTACTGCACACAACATGAAATTGGTATTGATATGTGGTGAATAGTCATTTTGGAAAGGCAACAGTTATTGTCGATATTAAAAATTACTTGTTGTAGACTTTCAGCTTACCACAAGCTCTATAATACTATTTTAGCATATGAAAAATAAACAAATTGTATTTATTAGCAATGAAATATCATATTAAACATTAACTTGCGCAATATATCAGCTCGTACACATCAAACGTTATAGTACAAAACTAAAATGTACATTAATTTGACATGTTTTATATTTAGTAGATCGGTTATATGACACCTCCTAAGGGAGACTGTTAAACAGTTTAAATAGTAGCGGCGTTTAACCAGTAATGATCTTGTTGACTAGATGGAATCAATAACATATTTATATAATAATATACTATTATCCAGTCTGACACCGACAATTGTCTAAGTCAAAATACACATAACATTGGACAGGTTAGCAACCGTTTTTATTTATTTATTTATTTATTTAAAAAAAAATTTGAGCCCTAATTATCAGAATTGCAAATTACAAAAATTATAAGAAATTTGTTACAACAAACTAATAATTTCAGCCAAATTACGTGTAATATCCACAATTAGGCTAATAACAACGACCAAAACATAAGCATATCAACATTTTATAACCGTGCTTGTGACCCCGACTTCCGTCGGGATTTTTTTGTTTGAGAAAGTGTCAAATTTTATATCAAATTGCGGCACAGTGTATATGTAGACACATTATGGGACACTCCTACTTGTCAAGTCATTATTATTTGTTTGACAGCCAAGTCTAAACAATGCTTTGCCCGTATTATTAGCTGAAAACCAGTCACATAATTTAATTATAGGTCGATTTTGACACTTGATAAATCGTAGATCATGTACACTAGATTTACATAGCACTGCGAACCAATGAAGCCTGCTACTGTCCTTTTGAATATACTAATGAGTTTATTTTTTAAATTAGTATTAATATAATTGCTTGATTTTAAACCAAACATGGCATAACTTTGTAAGAAAATTGGAAATTTTTCACATTTAACAGGATTTAGGGTAAATTCCGATGTGTCAGGTTTGTCAAATTTAATTTTTTATGCGACTGCTTTCATACTTCAGGTTGATAAGATACAAGGCTAACGGCTTGATTTCGATACGCCACCATAAAAGGGTATCACATGACCAGATGCCAGTCGCGGCCAGATTTGAAAATGCTGATCTACTCAGTGCTTCAAGTGGGTGTGACACAACCAAAATACAACTATTCTGTCCAAATTTGTTGCACAATGTTGCTAACGCGCTGGGCCACAACACAAATATCACCAATGACCGCTCTAGTCCAAAATGGCTACCTGTTCCGTCACATACTTCTGTCATACTCCCTAATTTTCGCCAACTTTCCATTTTGGCATCCGATCTGTACCATGATGTTCGTGATTGCTACTGCTGTCTGCCTTTTCCAAGCAAACTGTTCACATTTCCTATCAACCTGTGCCTATGGGAATGATTATATCTTATGTAAGCCACTTCAGAGTTATGGTTAGCTAGGGATGGGGTTAGCTAGAGATGGGGTTAGCCAGGGATGTGGTTAGCTACGGTTAGGGTTGCAAAGTACTGCACACAACATGAAATTGGTATTGATATGTGGTGAATAGTCATTTTGGAAAGGCACCAGTTATTGTCGATATTAAAAATTGCTTGTTGTAGACTTTCAGCTTACCACAAGCTCTATAATACTATTTTAGCATATGAAAAATAAACAAATTGTATTTATTAGCAATGAAATATCATATTAAACATTAACTTGCGCAATATATCAGCTCGTACACATCAAACGTTATAGTACAAAACTAAAATGTACATTAATTTGACATGTTTTATATTTAGTAGATCGGTTATATGACACCTCCTAAGGGAGACTGTTAAACAGTTTAAATAGTAGCGGCGTTTAACCAGTAATGATCTTGTTGACTAGATGGAATCAATAACATATTTATATAATAATATAATATTATCCAGTCTGACACCGACAATTGTCTAAGTCAAAATACACATAACATTGGACAGGTTAGCAACCGTTTTTATTTATTTATTTATTTATTTAAAAAAAAATTTGAGCCCTAATTATCAGAATTGCAAATTACAAAAATTATAAGAAATTTGTTACAACAAACTAATAATTTCAGCCAAATTACGTGTAATATCCACAATTAGGCTAATAACAACGACCAAAACATAAGCATATCAACATTTTATAACCGTGCTTGTGACCCCGACTTCCGTCGGGATTTTTTTGTTTGAGAAAGTGTCAAATTTTATATCAAATTGCGGCACAGTGTATATGTAGACACATTATGGGACACTCCTACTTGTCAAGTCATTATTATTTGTTTGACAGCCAAGTCTAAACAATGCTTTGCCCGTATTATTAGCTGAAAACCAGTCACATAATTTAATTATAGGTCGATTTTGACACTTGATAAATCGTAGATCATGTACACTAGATTTACATAGCACTGCGAACCAATGAAGCCTGCTACTGTCCTTTTGAATATACTAATGAGTTTATTTTTTAAATTAGTATTAATATAATTGCTTGATTTTAAACCAAACATGGCATAACTTTGTAAGAAAATTGGAATTTTTTCACATTTAACAGGATTTAGGGTAAATTCCGATGTGTCAGATTTGTCAAATTTAATTTTTTATGTGACTGCTTTCATACTTCTAGTTGATAAGATACAAGGCGAACGGCTTGATTTCGATACGCCACCATAAAAGGGTATCACATGACCAGATGCCAGTCGCGGCCAGATTTGAAAATGCTGATCTACTCAGTGCTTCAAGTGGGTGTGACACAACCAAAATACAACTATTCTGTCCAAATTTGTTGCACAAATGTTGCTAACGCGCTGGGCCACAACACAAATATCACCAATGACCGCTCTAGTCCAAAATGGCTACCTGTTCCGTCACATACTTCTGTCATACTCCCTAATTTTCGCCAACTTTCCATTTTGGCATCCGATCTGTACCATGATGTTCGTGATTGCTACTGCTGTCTGCCTTTTCCAAGCAAACTGTTCACATTTCCTATCAACCTGTGCCTATGGGAATGATTATATCTTATGTAAGCCACTTCAGAGTTATGGTTAGCTAGGGATGGGGTTAGCTAGAGATGGGGTTAGCCAGGGATGTGGTTAGCTACGGTTAGGGTTGCAAAGTACTGCACACAACATGAAATTGGTATTGATATGTGGTGAATAGTCATTTTGGAAAGGCACCAGTTATTGTCGATATTAAAAATTGCTTGTTGTAGACTTTCAGCTTACCACAAGCTCTATAATACTATTTTAGCATATGAAAAATAAACAAATTGTATTTATTAGCAATGAAATATCATATTAAACATTAACTTGCGCAATATATCAGCTCGTACACATCAAACGTTATAGTACAAAACTAAAATGTACATTAATTTGACATGTTTTATATTTAGTAGATCGGTTATATGACACCTCCTAAGGGAGACTGTTAAACAGTTTAAATAGTAGCGGCGTTTAACCAGTAATGATCTTGTTGACTAGATGGAATCAATAACATATTTATATAATAATATAATATTATCCAGTCTGACACCGACAATTGTCTAAGTCAAAATACACATAACATTGGACAGGTTAGCAACCGTTTTTATTTATTTATTTATTTATTTAAAAAAAAAGTTAGCCCTAATTATCAGAATTGCAAATTACAAAAATTATAAGAAATTTGTTACAACAAACTAATAATTTCAGCCAAATTACGTGTAATATCACAATTAGGCTAATAACAACGACCAAAACATAAGCATATCAACATTTTATAACCGTGCTTGTGACCCCGACTTCCGTCTAGTTGGAGTCAGACCACAGTTGAGAATTGCATTGGTGGCCATGTTAACGTTTTGTCTGATTATAAGAAAACGTGACCATAAAAAATTCTGAAAATTGTCCACAGCAACTGCCATCATCTCTTTGATATACTGACCAAATTTTATCACTTACCTCCAGCTCTTTTAAATCGCCCCGACGTGCGATGCCTATCAATTTTGACAAAAATAGCCATGTATTCATGCGCCCGCGTGGCCCATAGCAGAAAAATTCCCATAAATCCCTCCGCCAGTTAAACTCTTTAAAAAGTGCACCGTTTCACATCCAATTGCTTCTACAAACAAACCTGTGAATATTCCTGCTCAAAGGCACTCATGTCACATAATATTATTTTATTAAGTTACCATTTTACAATTTCATACGCCCTACATTCGTGTGAAACAATAAACAGGAAGGTCTTACCCCTCAAGGGCTCACATAGGCTCTTGCAGTGGCTGCCTTTTCTCCCGTGTAACGCCGGGCAACTCGGCCAGTAGGTCATCATCAGTATGGCTGGAAACATCTTACACACAAAATATCGCATCCATGATGCACGCACGGACACACGCATGCACGCGCACACACGCGCACACACCCGCACGTACGCGCGCGCACGCACGCACACACTGTCGTGTTTCCTGTTGGTCGTGGACTAACAGGTGACATTTAAAAACACTGTCGCTTTCAAAACACGTTTTTTTCAGCGTGGCAGAAGCACACGATTTACGGAGCTGCCGACGGGTCCACACGGCTTCACGTGGTGCAACCCAAAACTTTACTAGTAAGGTAATTAGCATTGAACATACCTTGAACGGGATTTGGGGCGGGGATCCTACTGGCTCATATATAGTCCCCATTGTAGCTAGATGACAGTAATTTTGATATTTTGTTTTGAAATTGGTTACTGTAAGTGCATTGACACAGTCGCTTGGTAGGGTATTCCATGGATTGATTACTAGCTGTGAAAAGAACTTGTGGCAAGCATCTAGTCGGCTGTGGTGTCGTACTATTGACTTGTTGTGTCTTCCTGGACGGGGGGGGGGGGGTTATCGAATATTCTCGTGGTGTCTATGTCAGTAAATCCATTAATAATCTTGAAAACTTCGAGCATATCAGCGCCCTTTTCCTCCTATCTTGTAGAGACAGGAGGCCACACTTTGGCAATCTTACGTAATATGGGAACTTAGAGATTCCAGTGATCATCTTAGTGGCCCTCCTCTACAAACTGAAGATGTTGGTTGCCTGTTGGCAGATTTCGATGATGGTTCGGACCAAGGTGATGTATTAGTTTTTGATGTTTTTTTCATGCTTTTGTCTGTGTAGGTCCTACGAATTGTCCCTAGTATTCTATTTGCTTTCTTGATTACGTAGTTTACTTGCTCCTTTACTTTCAGTGATTTATGAATGTGTACTCCTGTGTCTTTCTCCATATATATCGATTCTGTACGTTTATCTCCCATAAATAGTCCAAGTTCGGGTTGTTGTATCCAATGTGCAGGCATTTGCATTTAGTGAAGTTGAACAATAGCTGCCAATTCTGACTCCATTTATACATAGAATAAAGGTCTTCATAGAGAGCGAACTTCGGGAACTTGCCTCAGCGTTTTCGTGTCATCAGCAAACTTTTCGACACTTTTCGACATACGAGGTCCCCCATTCCTAAGGTGTTTAACCTAATTATATTTCGTTGCAGAATATTAATAAATCTTTCCTTACCTTCGGTGGTAACCACATTTCAATGGGAATGCCATCTAGTCCCGGGGCTTTGCCAAGTTTCATGTGTTTGATAGCAATGCTGACTTCTGCTAGCGAAAATACGTCAATATCAATGTTGGGGTTGGTCTCATAGATCGGATCAACTGGATAGTTGAATGTGCTCTTTGCTTGAAGTGAGTTTTCCAAGCATCAAAACGATCGTCCCCTTGTATAAAGATGGTTTTTGATTTCTTTCCCAAAGTTGTTTTACTAACTTCCAGGTATTATGGGGAGCATTAGTCGATTAGTCGACTCGCAGCTACCAAAAGCTCCGTGAATGTCATGATAATGCTTCTCCTGCGTTTCATCATACGCGGTGTGTAGTGTAGTTTGCGTTGTGGATACTATTTACTTCACTCGTATGCCGAACGCTAGTCTTCAAAGCTTCTAGAAGTGGTAGGATGGCCGAGCATGCTTTGTTACATATTTAAACATAGTCCTTTTACGAGTTTGGTGTGGGTTTTTCCAATGCCTCCCAGTCAGATGAAATTTGATTTTCAATGCGAGAGGCAACATCTTGATTCAGTGTGATTGCATCCCAGTTAAGTCTGGGCCTCGTTGTGTTCTTCTTTGTTCTCACGCCAAGCTGTAACTTTGCACACACCATCGTTTGATCAGATCCATTGGTGTCGGAAGAGGAATGTGCTTGAGAATCCATGATGCTGTTCCTTCATCTTTTCCGGCACAGTATCGAATCTATTTGAAATTTCCATTTATTCGGTGCTCGGAAATTCCAAAGTTTTGATTTTGCTTTTCGGAAGAGAATATTGGTATAAACAAGGTGATGCTCATGTATGAAATCAAGAAAAAGTTGACCGTTTCTGTTAGTTTTGCTGAGGTATAAAAAAACATTAGATACTAGTGTTGAAATAATCTCCCATTACAAGACAGGCATATGGAGGGATGTGTAATACTGTCAACGTCGATTTCATCACTGATATTTATCGGGGAATAACATGATATGATATGAGTTTTAGGTTTCTTTTTAAACAGAATATGTATGATGCGCTCTGTTATCTTGGTGATGATATACGATTCTGGAGCATTGAAGATTTCACTACATGTACGTACGTACGTACATACATACATACATACATACACACACACATATATATATATATATATATATATATATATATATATATATATATATATATATATATATATATATATTATACATAGACGAGATAAAACCCAATATTGGACTCATCAAAATCCTTTACTTGACATGACTAATTCTACTGCAATGCCTATCCCTTGCGAGCGAACTGCCGGTGTGTGACCACTAGTGCCCTGTGCGGGCTTAGAATTTGATCCCAAGCCCGGCCCGCAATTAGCAGTTAGAGTCCAGGCCCGGGCCAGGCCCGCAATAATTTTTCAAGCCCGGCCCGACCCAGGCCCGCAAAGTAGAATTTAGGCCCAGGCCCGGCCCAGGCCCGACCCAGATTGTAAATGTTTGGCCCAGGCCCGGCCCGGCCCGCAAGTTTCAAGCCCAGGCCCGGCCCATACCCGCGGGCTAAAGATGGGTAAGCCCGCGGCCCGCTAAGTTTAGAGAATATCCTGAAGAAAAATAAAGAAAAACTTCTTAGTGTCATTACTATTAAATATGATAACATTTGTTATATTTGGCTTTAATGTATTGGCTTATGGTTAGGGTAGGAGATTTGTTTATCTAACCCTGACTTATCCCATATGCAAGCCATAACCCCAATTTATATTGTTAATTGAATTAGCTGAACTAAGTTAACATAATTTAATATGATATTTAAATTAAATGTCACCCACTGGCACCGACACCCAGTGGCATTTCCAGCAGGCCTGCAGTCACTAGCCTGAGACAGACAGGTTCAGACATGTGTGAATTAGTACAAGTGTGAATGAATTAGGACTGGGGAGAAATACCAATTAGTGGCAATTACCAACTCGGTTGGGTACTGGGTAGTGGGCTAGTGGCCTAGTGGGCACTTGGCAGTGGGCAGGTCATTCAGGTGGGATATGTTTGGAGGGAAGACCTAGACAATAAAATTTCCACTGGTAGGGTCAAAGGGTTGATGGTTAATCATGGCTTGATTGCCTCTGCAAATATTTCTAAAGTAAACATTTGGGGCTAGCTACTTCCAGCCAAGTGAACGTATGGGGCCATTAGATTCCATGCAATGTCTCAATTTGCAACTATATAATACTAAAGAAATAATTTTAAACATTCATTAACCGGAATTACAATTAGTAATCAGTTTTATGAATATTTTTATTATGTCCAGGCCCAGCCTAGGGCCGGCCCGGCCCGCTCACAATAGGCCCAGGCCCGGCCCAAGTCTGATGTGTTTAAATTGTTTTCAGCCCAGGCCCGGCCCGGCCCGCGAAATTATGTAGAAGCCCGGGCCGGGCCGGGCTTGGACCCAAAGCCCGGCCCGCGCAGGGCACTAGTGACCACCATGCCACAATAGACGGTTCGCACTAATGAATAAACGCCGTCCTCATAATGTCACTTGCACTAGGCAGGTTCTCGCGTGACCGCTAGATCTAACAGAGCGCTGAAACTGACCAGTGTCACATGACATATAAGTTAGCAATATTGTATGTGTATCTGAATAAAATGAAACACTTGTTATACTAATATAATATGTTAAAACTAGTAATATAGCCTTTTTAAAGGCATTCGTGTGAATGTGGGTTGTATGTGCAAGCGTCTTGTGTGAAATTTGGGGGGTGAGCATTATTGATTAGGTCAATAGGAATAACATTCCATCTCAACATTTGTGTTATTATTGCTATCCTTGAATCTTTATAACATTAACTGGACGACCTCGGGTAAATCAATGCAAAACACAGATTTAACAAGATTTGCGATACAAGCCAAAGGTCCAGATGGCAAGTGGACAAGGAAGCCATTGGCTATTGGGAGTCCAACAATATTCACCTAGATGTAACCCGCCCTCCTGAGATATGTGTCAACCTTGTTTTTAAACATATTCACGCTGCTAGCAGTTACAAAATCTGTAGATAATTTGTGCCATTCATTTATTGTCCTCTATGAGAATGTGTACTTCCTGATATCCAATCTACACTGATCCTTTACTAATCCTACCTCATGTCCTCTAGTACTGCTATCTTTTTTTTGTGTGAGAAAACACATTTCTATCAATATTTATATATATCATACCTATTCAATATCTTAAACACTTTAATCTGATCTCCTCTTAACCTCCTTGTCTCTAGAGTTGTTAAACCACATTCTTTCAGGCGTTCTTCATAACTAAGATCTCTCAGTTCTGGAATAATTTTAGTTGCTCTCCTCTGTATGCGTTCAATATGTCAGAAAGGCATCCATGGCATTGGTCTGATTAATATGTTCCATAACGCCAATGAAATCACACGAAACATCACCGAGAACCCTAGCTCAATAACAGTGGCACAACAGCGCCGAAGTTAGGTATGTTTGAGAAGTACTCTGCCTTATCGACAAATGCCTCACGGATCACGTCGTTCCCCGTTAATACGACTATGTGTGTGCTGCGAATATTTGAACTTGCACGAGACGGTACAAAATAGGCTGGCACCAATAAATCACTTGTCGCCGGTTTTGCAAGTCAACCCCGTCTCGCCATTGTTACAGTGACAGTACCGTGCATGTGATTTATAGACCAGAATCTGGGTGCATGCCTTATGCACAATGAAAAGTACAGCTAGACTCCAGGCGATGACGTGTGCAACAAACGGTGGCGCCACATCACGGATAATTGTGGCTACAAATGTGAAGATCTGCTCCGTTAAAGGAACGTATTTATACATGAGATGGTGAATATATTCTGTTGTCAAATAAAAGCAGGAGAGGACTAGTTTTTTGGCGTTGGAATGAACAGGTCTGCATGGGAGTGAAGTGTAAAGCGCTTTGAACAGTCTCAAGGACTGGATACTGGTGCTATATAAGAACGTAACCTTTTACTCGAAACGTCACTGTACCCGAAGAAATTAGGCTGGCGCGCCACCTAGTGGATGCAAGCAAGTTGGGTTGAAATTGGTTGCTGGTTGGCCTACTATGTGCCGCCACTGTTATGACCTCGACGTCCCATCGGACTAGTATGCCTACAGACAGGAGAAAAGCCAGCAACCTGTGATCCGGTAAAACAGACAAACGAAAATGTATTTGATAAAAACAACCTAATGAACCTCGATAGGTGTTTACAGCTACTGAAGCTTCTACTGCTGTTGCATTGCTAAGTTTTGAATGTGTCTTAACTAATATTTAAAGAGTTGTAGTTCTTGTGTAGGCCTAAATTGTAATTATTCAATTACGTCAATTCACATGATGTCTTATATTACTATCTTGAAAATGTTAGCCAAATAATCAGATGTATTATTTACAGCAGGAATGTGGCTGAATTTGAAAGGCATATGCAACATAAATAAATTTATAGAAACGGGAGGCTATGGTTGAAGATAAACACACACTTCCAAGATGTATGGGGAACATGGGGAATTTTAATCAGGTCTCAGTATAAATTACTATATAAAGTATCTGTTATAAAGCATCTGTATCACCGTGGACTATTCGCATTAAGGTAGGCACCGACTTTGTCATTGTTACCACAAGTTGCTACTGTAAATATAATCGTGCCAATATATCTACACTGTTGATATTTATCTACAAAAGACCATAAACTATCTAGATTTTTTCCTTTGGGAGTTGTCCTGCAAATTTTCGTTTTTGATATATATTTAAACGGTACAGTATTGTTTAGCGCAGTAGCAGTAGCTTCAATGTTTTGTATTCTGGTGGTTGGAGTAGCTGATTGTAACTTATGTCGTTGTAGTCTTATTCTCTTTCCCATTTGTTTCGTAGTTATACGATATCACGCACGCATAGCACGCACACACGCACGCACGCACGCACGCACTTGTATGGAGTGTGTAATATCTGACTTTTCTAACACACTGTAGTCTACCTGTAGTGACAGCAAATGTACAACCGTCCATTTGATTTACTACTTATAAAACATCACGTTATTGTAGGTATATATTGTAATCGGAGGCTTCATCTCATGTTCTACTTATTTTAGGTAGGTTTTGTTGTTCGAAATAAATCTTTAAGCAACATGGTGATGTGTCTTACTCGTTTAATGAGAAGAAATGTATACATACATGACAATGGCGTGGGTCGTCCCAGTCTAACAACATCCGTCATGATACAGCGGGCTGTTTCTTTTGAAATTAAATATGATTGGAGTGTTTGCCCGTTTCACAGAACGGTCTTGACCGATTATGAAAACGTTTGTATGGAACGTTCTGGGAACGTCCCCGTGAAAGGTGTTCTGGTCGTGCCTCAAACGTTCTTACCAAACGTTCTTACAAAACCTTAAGGGAACATTTAGCAACTTTCAAAACACTGAGGGAACCTTTATTTAACTTATAACACTTTCACAGGACCTTCAGAGAACATTTATTGCTAAAAAACACGCACCAAATCCTTTTATTATTGCTTTTATTCCAATCCGGCACTGTATTCAACATAGTTAGGTCATCTTGCACAGTACTAAATTCATGATTATTAATAAGTCGACCTTAGCTTGTTCACCGTGTCAAATCTATGCAGATGTAGTGTATTGTGGGCTCAGTAAAACATAACTCATATTTCACTGCTCAGCTCGTACACATGTATTGTATTCAATACACCATTATAGTGATACGCACTTACCTTTGTTTTTCCTGAAGTACTCAAGCTGCGAAGAACTTACACTGAATGTATTTCCGCTTATTACATACTAGCTGAGTTGTCCGACGTTTCACGAAAAAAACCGCAGCCATGAGTGTTTTGTAGTTAAAGCTGTGTCTATGGATAGCGACAATGTTACTTTATTATAATGTAGTTAACGCACGTAATGTGCTATTCTTCCTAGACACTTTCTATCCATAAACATATATAACTTGAAATGTATTAAAAAATTGATGTATAAATCCATTAGTATCCATACGATGACATAGAAAACAAATCAATTCCATCGCCGCGACTTCCGCTACAACCTTTTTGAAAGAGAACCAATACTAACCCATGCGTAGACTAATCGTCATCACAGGTTTACACGCACGATTATGTTATGTTGTTGTAATATAGCAAACGTGAATCGATGCAAATAATGATTTTCTTCTCAACACAACTAATGAGATTACCTACAATGTTTCTGCTGCCATCGGCAGCATTCATCAAAGGTCTTTGAGTAAGTAATCTCAATAGTTGGTTGTGTTTAGAGGAAAATCGTTATTCATATTTATCTACCAACTGGATGAACATTTCCACGAAGTGAATGCATGTGTTTATAATATTAATTAGCTATCAGGAGTATATTAAAAATATGCACCTTGATTATTCATGATGTACATTCACAAATTGTCTTCAATTAAGATATGCATATGTCACTGATTTGTATAGCTGACTGGGAACTTTCAGGGAACGTCCTGCGAACGTTGTGTTTGCTATCCACGAACGTTTAAAGAATGTTCTCAGAATTGTACACAGTTACTTTCATGTTTCTTTTATTTACTAATGATTTATTACTTTTTTTATAAATCATTTTTTATTTTCAATGAATTCTATTAAACTTAAAAATACCATAGAGTTCCCACAACTTCCTTAAACATTTGCCTTTCCCAGCCGTTTCATGGATCGTTGAGTATTTGCTGGATACAGACAAACATTCCAAGCTATTCCGGCGTAGAGTTTACGAACATCACCAGTATAATTATCCCGACAAACCTGTTCACGGAAACACCAATTCAAATTCGCTCGGAAGCAATCCAGCGACACTGCCATTACTGCGCAAAATTGCAACTAATATGTGACGAGGTGGCCGAGTGGTTAAGGCGATGGACTGCTAATCCATTGGGGTCTCCCCGCGTGGGTTCGAATCCCATCCTCGTCGAAATGTTTTTTCTCTTATCTCTTTGAAATAAATACAGGGCCCCATTTGAATTCACCAGTAAAATGCGTTTGTCGCATCTGGACACTGCGAGTTTAATCATATTCTCTTGTGAAGACGAACACATGTTCACATGGTCAGGTTTCCCTCACCTGAATATTTTGGAAATAGTTTTAAATGATATGATATAATACATGCTCTCTTTATTTGTTTGTCCAATCTACTATGGAGTGGCAATGTTTGGAATGATAACGTAATAAGCAATTTTCACGACACCTATCAACTAAGAATGAAACTTACGGTTGCGGATCGTGTTTGTGACGTCATTGCGATATGTTTATGGCGTCGTTGCGATATATTTATGGCGGCATTGCAATATGTTTGTGACTTAATATTTCTGAAAGGTAAAGGGAAACGGTACGTTCTTAAATAGCGTCGTATCCAGTCCTTGGTACAGAGCGATTTAGACTTCACCCCCGGACAGACCTGTTCATTCCAACGACATCTCGACTTCTCTGGGAAGCATTCAGCCACGCTGCAATTACCGTGCAAAGAATATTCTTCCACATCACATTCATAAGTGGTTGTTTTACTTAGGTAAATACGTATGCTTTCCATGCCCGATTTTGTTAATAAAACGAAGGCTTTCATTGGCCAGGGGCAAAAAACAAATAATCAGAAGTCTTCTCTCTCCATAGCATGTTTTGTACTTTTGCCACGTCACGACATCGGACAGATAAGTCATGGAACCACAATGAATAAATTTCAGAATGAATATAGCCGAAAATGATCGATCACACAATATCGTGATCGATTCCTTGATCGTCGATGAAATCGATTATTCGGAACAGCACTATTAATCACACATTAATTAGTTTATTACTAATCAATAAAAAACAGGTTTAGGCATACTTCTTCTTCTTCCTTTGGTCACTAGCGGGTGGGGTCGCATCACTTCATGTGTTCCTTTGGTCACTAGCGAATGAGGTCACATCAATTCATGTGTTCCTTTGGTCACTAGCGGGTGAGGTCACATCACTTCATGTGTTCCTTTGGTCACCTGCGGTTGGGGTCACATCATTTCATGTGTTCCTTTGGTCACCTGCGGGTGGTGTCACATCACTTCGTGTGTCCCTTTGGTCACCGGCGGTGGGGTCACATCATTTCATGTGTTCCTTTGGTCACTAGCGGGTGGGGTCACATCATTTCATGTGTTCCTTTGGTCACCTGCGGGTGGGGTCACATCACTTCATGTGTTCCTTTGGTCACTAGCGGGTGAGGTCACATCACTTCATGTGTTCCTTTGGTCACCTGCGGGTGGGGTCACATCATTTCATGTGTTCCTTTGGTCACTAGCGGGTGAGGTCACATCACTTCATGTGTTCCTTTGGTCACCTGCGGTTGGGGTCACATCATTTTATGTGTTCCTATGGTCACTAGCGGGTGGGGTCACATCACTTCATGTGTTCCGCTCTCAAGTCGTTTCTATCTGTCGCGATATGCCGTATTTTCCCACCCAGTCTCGACTGTTCATGTCCTTTCGATGCATAAAGCTGTCCACTTACTTAATGGCCTATCCGTCATCTATTACATTCAGGTCTATCTCCTGTTCATCCGGACGCCAGGTTGCACTCTGTAGTTCCTCCTTACTAGCTACCACTGCCAGGTCGTTCACAGAACAGTATATTCTTCAGTTCTTCCTGAAAAGAAAGAAAAAAGCAGAGTCTCACAGCACTTACCAATCTGAGGTATACTCCTACTCCAAACTGTTCTGATGTCAACTATCATCACTTCTTTTGGCTCCACTCCACTATACTAACACCTGCCTCTCCAATTTACATCCACCTCTTAACACCAAATGCTACTTCTTTTGGCTTTGTGTCGAATGCCTTTGGTAGGTCCACAAAGTTTAGGTATTCTAAGTCTGCCTAAATTTTAATCTGGACGAACTATATTGAGAACTTTCGAATACCATTTTTTTAGAACATGGTATGCCACAGAATTCGTAACGATTGAACGCCTGTCAACATGTTCATGTAGTCTGGATAAATATAATATGTTATCTGTAATAATCATATGTGTCAACATCAGCTCATTGAAAAGTTGGAAAGTGTGTAAATCCCAATTTACGAACTCACGATATATGCGCGCCCGCAAAAACATATTATCCAAATAATCACAATAAATGTGTCATGACGAAAATGTTGTAATAACAACACCCATATACAAATAAAAATAACATTATTTTAAACCAAGATTTAATGGAACTCATTGAAACTAATTAGGTCACTGAAGCGAGTACACTGTCGGTGGGGCACTGTGGCACTAAGATTAGAACGTCGGCCCGTTAATATAAATACTAAAACGAAGCAAATACTAATTATACGTGACTACCACTTCATTGCAAATAAAATAATATATATATATATATATATATATATATATATATATATATATATATATATATATATATATAACATATAATAAATAAATTAATATATATATATATATATATATATATTATATATATATATATATATATATATATATATATATATATATATATTTAAATATATTAATATAAGACACACATAATCCAAACAATGCGATGTTTTATATGAAGTAAATCAAATGGACGATTAAGCAAGTGCTGCTGATAATTATGTGTAGACTATATTAGATATATTTATTATTCATTTGACAAGGACAGTTTACATTACATGTAGTCAGATAAGGTTATGCATATTTCCGAACTTATAAGGATATGAAATACTGTGTTGATACACGACGTGCGTGCATGCGTCCGTACTTGTGCGTGCTTGCGTGTGTGCGTGCGTGCGTATGTGTGTGAGCGATGACCATGAAACATAAATTAACAATAGTTGTAGTAAGTAAGTCACACATAAATACGATACATGCATTGCTGTTTTGACAATGCACACATTATACAGCGTATGTATGATAAAATTAATATCTCTGTGTGACATGCTTGACCTACCCAGCAGGGTGATGTGTGACATGCTTGACCTACCCAGCAGGGTGATGTGTGACGTGCTTGACCTACACAGCAGGGTGATGGGTGACATGCTTGACCTACCCAGCAGGGTGATGTGTGACATGCTTGACCTACCCAGCAGGGTGATGTGTGACATGCTTGACCTACCAAGCAGTGTAATGTGTGACATGCTTGACCTAACCAGCAGGATAATGTGTGACATGCTTGACCTAACCAGCAGGGTAATGTGTGACATGCTTGACCTAACCAGCAGGGTGATGTGTGACATGCTTGACCTACCAAGCAGTGTAATGTGTGACATGCTTGATCTAACCAGCAGAGTGCTGTGCCACATCGACAAACTACCACTTGTAATATAGTGCCCCCGTACAAATAATTAAAATTACCGATTTACAGTACGCTAGTAATTACACATCATCTGAACTAGTTTTATGCTAGGTTTGTACAGTAGGACGACCAAACGTACAACCACGATACATCTTATTGCAAATCTGTAAACCTATCACAAATAGGTCATACCGAGAAAGTAGCAGTAACCGAATTATTACACTATCAGTTAATGGAAGAAATTGTCAAATGATTATGTTAATGCTAGCTGTGTTAACATGTGTAAAAATAAAATTAACAGATATGGACGGGCTATATATATAGGGGAAAAAAATTTTGGACTGTCGATAAGGAAATATCTGCCTTGTCCACGTGCCATCTGGAACTTGTAGTTTTGGATGGCAATCTTTTTAAATCTATTGCCAATCATGCAGTGTAAACAGAACCTTCGTAACATTATTTCATGCAGAGTCGTTAACACAACCTTACAACAAATACTAATACATATGTCATGATGTGTGGAACTACGCACATACCAATATAAATGCAAACTGAAACGTAATTTGATAATCTGCAGGGCTTAGTGATTGTAGGACTACATACAACGCAATTAAAATATCGTCTACTGTGGTCTATATTTTCGTATGCGAATATTGTAGGAGTAGATATGCGACTACCTAGAATAATGCAATATAAACAAGTCAAACGCTTCTATTCATTACTGACTCACTCCATACGAGTGTGCATGTGCTTGTGGGCGTGTGGGCGTGCGTGCGTGTGTGCGTGCGTGCGTGCGTGCGTGCGTGCGTGCGTGCGTGCGTGCGCGCGCGCGTACGTGCTTCCAAAGTACACTCCGATGTTTACTGGTTGGACCCACAAGGGTGATAACAAAACGTCACTGTCAGTTCACGAAAATGCCGTTAACTGCCAACTGAAAGCAATATGGCGGCGGACAGGTGGGATGTCTTCATGCTCTGGATGCAATCAGCCCATATCTATGTGCAGTTCTCGAGATTCCCTGTATCCCGTCGGTACTTGGTGGACTGTCGGTATCCACCATGCGGAAGTCGAACCGTTGCAGCAGCGTCGTCATGAACAAGAACATCTCCATCTTGGCAAGTGAACCCCCAAGACACATGCGACTTCCTGGAATGGTGCGATATAAAACAAGTCAGACACTTCAGGGGGACGAATGAACTACTGTCTGAAACACAATATATAGCTTTAGTTCGGAACATAACATAATCTTAGATAACACAATGTATAGCTTTACTGCGGAACATAATATAAAATCTTAGATAACAAATTGTATACAATGTCTGATGTTAAAAACAGTTCTATGCAGTGAGTTGATACCAATATGTTAATTTTAAAAGATGTTAATTTCAAAAGCATTGCCCCACACCTCAATACAGTATTAGTAACATACAATAAGAAAATACTGTGATTTACCTGAAACCCGAGAAAGAAAACATCCTCTAAGAATTAGTATTATTTATTAGATATGTTGAACAAAAGTCAATAGTGGTAACAAGGGAGGAGCTCAAATGAAGATCGTCTTGACCCCGCCTTAAGAGTATTGGTCAAGCGTCTTAAGAACATCAAAGGAACATCAAAGGGTAACTTAATTAGATCAAAGGTAAAATTAATTAGATCAAATTAATTAAGTCCAATTTCTAATTAATTAGGTTAAATGTCAAATTAATTACGTGAAAGGTCAAATTAATTACGTCAAATGTCAAATTAATTAGGTAAAATGTTAAATTTAATAGATCAAGTTAATGAGGTAAAATTTCATATTTTGGTAGCATAACCCGCCTTTAAAAAAATTATTTATTTTATTAACTTCCCCTAAGCGCCTTCTTCGGCACCGGTCAACGTGGTAAAATTAATTAGGTAAAACCCATTTTACCCTCACTTCCCCTATGAACCGTCTTCGGCACCGTCTGAAGAGCACAGGTCAAGCGTCTTAAGAGCATCAAAAGAACATCAAAGGTTAACTTAATTAGGTCAACGGTCAAATTAATTAGGTCAAATGTAAAATTAATTTGGTGAAATTAATTAGGTCAAATATCAACTTAATTAGATCAAATATATGCTTAACTGGGTCAAAGTTCAAATTCAGTAGGTCAACTTAATGAGGTCAGTTTTCTTTTTTGCGGGTGATCCATTCAGCGGACGTGCACAATAAGGGACCGTCGGAAAAAAAACACACTTGACTATTAGTCAAGTGTGTAAGTCACTAAGACTTACAAAAGTGCATGTATGTAACAAGCATAAAGTTCGGTCGGTCTACTTCAGTGCGACGCCGTAACCGGATCCAATGGCAGCGATAACCTACGGGGCACCAGCTGTGAGCAGTAACACAAAAATAGATCCGCATAACAAAAATCTACTGGAGGTGACGTATATATCACTAAAGCCACGGGGTTAGCTGTCTCCGTCACCTTGTCATCAACCGCGGAGACGTAAGCACAAGTGTCTTCCACGTCAAGTTTAGCTCTCCCAGTCACATTGTCATCAACCGTGTAGACGTCACCACAAGTCTCTTCCACGTCTGACTTAGCTGTCTCCATCACTCTGTCATCAACTTGCACCAACCATCCAAAAACAAACAGCTCTAACAACTACTTTGACAGGTGCCAGTATCTCACTGGCTTGAAATGTTAAAACAAAATGAGCCAATATTCGACAAAAATGTATACATTAATTGCAAGTATTGAATTGCAAGTATTACTTCGATCTCCCACAATGTTCTGGGCGGCGTGGTGTGAACAGGCTGGAGTAAACCATCGCGTTCCTCATCGGATTTCTTTCTTGCTCGGATATTTTCTCACTCGTTTTCTTGGAGCTTTTCGTGTTCGATGTAAAGCATGTGGTTGATGAAGCGGCGTTTCAGCGTGGGTTGTGTGAGTGAGCGTTTGCGTACATTGCTCCTTTTGAATACATTGTGTTCTTTCAGTTTCCTTAAAATACACACTAACTGTGTAGCCGGGACCTGGCTTGTTATGCGGATCTATTTTTGTGTTATCACTGGCATTGGTGTCGCTCTGAAGTAGACCGACCGAGCAGAACTATTTAACCTAATTAAGTTGACATTTGACCTAATTAAGCTGATATTTGACCTAATTAAGTAGCATTTGGCCTAATTAAATTGATCTTTAACCTAATTAAGTTAGCCTTTGATGTTCCTTTGATGCTCTTAAGACGTTTGACTGGTGTTCTTAAGACGATGCCGATGAGGGTAAGATGCGGGTAAGATGCGTATATATATATATATATATATATATATATATATATATATATATATATATATATATATATATATATATATATATATATATTGGTCCATTTACTCATATGAAGTCTTTGCCGCTTGCACTGCATGGACGTTCCTATAGATCACATACCGACACAGAAGCCGGGTTGTTCTTCAAATTGTTGTTCTCGTCCAGCCAACGATCAGGGTTGAACGCGAACGGATCTTTCCAGATTGTCGGTTCCATGTGACTCTGGTAGATGTTTGGAAGAACCACGGTGCCTTTTAGCATATCGTATCCTCTGAATTTGATCGACTCATTCACCACGTGACCCACGGCAATGGGGGCTGAAATGTATTATGTACTCCAATATTCAAAAGTGTCAGTTGATAAAGGAAGGTGATAACAGTTTCTTCCTGTTCGTTAATTACGTGGCGAGCTATTGACAGAAATAGGATAACCCTGTTCGGGTGAATTGATGAAATGATGTCTCCTTTGCATTCGGAAACAATGACACATTTGCCTGTGAATCAGATAAAACATGACAGTTTACAGCGAAATTGTTCATAATCGCAGACGACAGGTACATTTGTGGACTTGCAAAGTTGTTGACATTGCTGGCGGTGATTATGATTATTAGCACTAGCAGATTTCACATTTGACATGATTACTCAATTAAACCTTGCAGACAACTCTACAGTCGCGCATTATATGGCACGCCTTTTAATTAGTGGCGCACTCTGTAGTCAGGCAGCAACAGTGTAATACCGGTTTTTAAGTGCACGGTCACAAAAGCGCGCAGGGCAACGGACATCACCGCCGACAGCTCGTTATCTGTAGCAATTATCCATATAAGAAATTACCAAACCGAACAAGAGATCGCGCGGGCATTACACACCCAGACATTCCCGGGTTAGTGAGTGAGGTAAGTGTCTGTTTGCAAACAGATCTCGAAGTCCAACTATCCGCGGCGTAGGCCTAGACACACGTTCAACCGCCACGAGCAGCATATCCCTAGATAGCATTAGGCCACCCCTTCATCACATTACGTCGCAAAGCATCGCGCACTGTGGCTGCCAGCAGCAACGTGAAACAATATTAACATAATATGTTCACATGCTACAAAACACAATGTGTCAACGGTTCATGAGATTCGACCACACACACGCACGTACGCGCCTATGAATACACTTATTAAAGTTTCCACTGTGACCGATTAAGTCATACTGAATGTCCATGTAATACCGTGGGTACTGTACAGAGTCAATCAACTCAAGCTACTTCGTTGGCTTAGAAGAAAAAATTAATGTCACATGCTTTTAGTCAAATATACATTCCAGACTGGGTCATACTATTACAGAGAGTGTGTGAGAGTCATATACTCATAATAGGATGGCAATCATAGGACAGTCTGATACTATCTCACCTTTGCCTTTAGTCGTATACTAGCGGACCGAAGTTAGGTGTGTTTGAGAAGTACGTACTTCAGTTCAACTTGGACATAATGTTTAATTCACGGTAACATTTCATGTTATATAATTATACACAGGAGTTCAAATCATAACCACACGTCTTAAATAAATAAATAATACATTCACAATATCTGCCTCAATCTACCACATCAGTAGCAAGTCTTTTTAAAAGATTTAGTTTAACTGCGACGTAATTAAACAAATATACCATAATAGCGAATGTGGACAGCGCAGCACTATCAGTATTAGAGTACAAGTAAATATCTGCATATTTTACTTAACTTAAACACAATTACATATCATTATGAAACACCTACACACGTATCTGATATTTGAAAACATCATATACTATTTATTACGAAAAGTAGTAAATAGTTTAGAAGTAATGATTTTAGCAGGACACTGCAATCCCTAAACAAGAGCCTGCTCCTCTAATATCCTGATAATCACGATCCTATGATATGTTACGAAATCCTACGCTACCCTCTCCAGCAAAATATTGCAATGCCATAAACCGCTCAATATTTATAAATAAAATTAAAGGTAATGCTCCATTATGCTATTACGATTTTTATCAGGATGCACTTTACCCTCTTTATTAAGTAAAGCTACATACGTTTAAGAAAATTCATGGTCAAAATACCCAACTAAAGAGAGACCAGAATTCACAACCTACAAATATACGCCACGAAAAACCAAACCAATACTGCTGAGCAATAAGCGCCGTGAATGTCAGGCACGTGCAGAGCGTCGTAACTGGGTGAAAAGGAGTCCCTAAAAAGGGGTATCCGGTTGAAAAACGGGGAGTGACAGGCTAATATATATATATATATATATATATATATATATATATATATATATATATATATATATATATATATATATATATATATATATATATATATATATATATATATATATATGTATATATATATATATATATATATGTATATATATATATATATATATGTATATATATATATATATATATATATATGTATATATATATGTATATATATATGTATATATATGTATATATATATATGTATATATATGTATATATATATATATATATATATATATATATATATATATATATATATATATATATATATATATATATATATATATATATATATATATATTCTGGATACATGGTTGGGGTGTTAGTTCCGTAATCGTAATAGGATAGCAGTTGTAGGACAGTATCTTACCTTTGCCTTTAGTCGTATCCTTCACTAGAGGGACGAAGTTAGGTCTGTTTGAGAAGTACTCTGCCTTATCGACAAACGCCTCTAGGATCACGTTGTGTCCCGTCAACACGACCAAGTGTCCACCGGGTTCAGTACGCAAGTGGAACATATCGCCATAAATTTTCGCTAGTTCGGTTAACGTCAGATACAATTGTTGGTTGTTCCAGAATACGTCAGCGTTGCCGATGACCGGCCACGACTTGGGACCTGGCGGCCAGTTGGCCGGACCGCCGGCTGTACTCAGTAGCCACAGCCCGCAGAGGAAGACAACTAGGAATATTAGCGGGGTCGACGTGTCGACGTAGTCAACCCAGGCTGCGAACACAGTCATGTTGCACGATACTGCGTTCGGTGGTCAGTGCACGATACTGCGGTCAGTGGCCTGCCCACGACACTACGGCCGGTTGCTGGCGACGTAGAAACTCCCAACGTCAGATTAACTACGATGTTGTTGCTATGGTGTTTACGAGTCCGATTCTACCGTACCGAGCACATGACGATCTAAAAAATAGCCACTTGCGAATGACTCACTCACACAGCCGGTTTTAACAACTGACCTTAATGGACTGGCGACCGCCAGGCTTCTAGGGGCCAGACCACAGTAGACAATTGCATCGGTGGCCGTGTTAACGTTTTGTCTGATTATAAGAAAACGTGACCATTAAAAATTCTGAAAAAAATGTCACAGCAACTGCCATCATCTCGTTGACATGCTGAATTGTTCAACTGTACGTACCTCACATCATATGAATTGTTGAAATGCACATATCACAATTGAATACGTCCTACATTCGTGTGAAACAATAATTAGGAAGGTCAACTGTGGTCTCATCCCAAATAGGGCTTTTTTGAGAAAGTGTCAATTTTTCTATTAAGCTGCGGCACAATGTATATGTAGACACATTATGGAACACTCCTGCTTGTCAAGTCATTATTATTTGTTTGACATCTAAGTCTAAACAATACCTTGCCAGTAATATTACCTGAAAACCAGTCACATAATTTAATTATAGGTCGATTTTGACACTTGATAAATCATAGATCATGTACACTAGATTTACAGGGCATTGTGAACCAATAAAGCTTGCTTACTGTCTCTTTAAATATATTAATGAGTTTATTTCCAAATTAATATTCATATAATTGCATGATTTTGATGGACAATTGACAATTTTTTTTCACATTTAAGAGAATTTCGGGTATATTTCAGTGCGTCAGGTTTATCAAATTTTATTGTTTATTTGACTGATTTCATACTAATTGATAAGATACAAGGCTTGATTTCGATACGCCACCATGAAGGGGTATCACATGACCAGATGCCCGTCCCGGCCAGAATTGAAAATGCTGATGTACGCAGTGCTTCCAGTGGGTGTGACACAACCAAAATACAACTATTCTGTCTAAACTTGTTATACGATGTTGCTAATGCACTGGGCTACACAACAAATATCACCAATGATTGATCTAGTGTAAAATGGCTACCTGCTCCCTCACATACTGGTGTCATACCCCCTAATTTTTACAAAATGTCAATTTTGGCATCCGATCTGTACCATGCTATTCGTGATTGCTACAGCTGTCTGCTTTTTCCATGCAAAGTGTTCACTTTTCCTATCAACCTGTGCCTATGGGAATGAGTATATCTTCTGTAAACCACTTCGGCGTTATGGTTATGGTTACTTAGATATGGGGTTAGCTAAGGTTAAGGTTGCATACTTTCATTTCCTTGTTCCCAAGCACTTACAAAGTACTGCACACAACATGACATTGGTATTGATATGTGGTGAACAGACATTTTGGAAAGGCAACGGTTATTGTTGATATTAAAATTGCTTATTGTAGATTTTCAGCTTACCACAAGCTCTTTAAAGCTATTTTAACATATGAAATATAAAAAAATGTCATTAACAATTAAATATCATATTGAGCTTCAAATTGCGCAACATATCAGTTCGTGCGCATCAAACGTTATAGGACAAAATTAAAATGTATATTTATTTTAAATTTTTTTATATTTAGTAGACCGGTTAAAGGACATCTCCTAAGGGAGACGGTTAAACAGTTTAAATAGTAGCGGCGTTTGACCAGTAATGATCTTGTTGACTAGATGGAATCAATAATATATATATATATATATATATATATATATATATATATATATATATATATATATATATATATATATATATATATATATATATATATATATATATATATATATATATATATATATATATATATATATATATTTATATATAGATATATATATATTTATATATATTTATATATTTAGGTTATAGGGAGACGGTTAAACAGTTTAAATAGACACTTTTCTAAGCCAATCACACACAACATGGGGCAGGTTAGCAGCCGTTTTTATTTATTTTCAAAAATATGAGCTCTAATTATATTATGGGAATTGAACATTTTAAAAATTATAAAACGTGCTGACCAAGTTGTGACAAAATCACATGCCTCCAGCTCTGTTAAAACGCCCAGACGTGCGATACCCGTCAATTTCGACAAAAATAGACATGTATTCATGCGCCCACGTGACCCATAGCAAAAAATTCCCATAAATGCCTCCGCCTGTTAAACTCTTAAAAATGCACTGTTTCACAGCCAATAGCTTCTACAAACAAACCTGTGAATGTGCCTGCTCAATTGCACTTACCTTAAATCACATGAATTGTTTAAATTCACATATCACAATTTAATACGCCCTATATTCGTGTGAAACAATAAACAGAAAGGTCAAATGTGGTCTTACCCCTCTGCACAGCATGGCGTTGAAACCACCGTAGACACCCCGCGGCAAGTAACTCATTTGCACCAGGGACAAAACTCTTAATGCTGGTTTTGTGACTATGACCTATGCCCGCGCAACACCAGTCATGTTTAGTTAATTTCTAAGTTAATTAGTAAATAACCAGTGCTTAATTGTTTCAGAAATATAATAGTGGTGATAAGTATTATGACGATAGTTAAGGATCCAAAATAAGTATATAACATTGAAGGATAAAATATGGATCGAGAGGAATGGGTGGCAGGAGGCGTCGAACAGAGACAGACTGTGCACGCATGAGAAAACTGAGAAGCCAGAAAAAGGAGAGACTACAGGTAAAATTGTATTTATATGGAATTACACAAAAATTCAGCTGATAAAGGTCTCTATATTATTGTTTAGCCTCATTTGTGGTATTTCTATGCATGCAATAAACTGCAGTGACATAAATTATATCAAATTAATTTTGAAGTGTAATAACTGAAAATTATATGTACCCAGTACAACTGAATTTTTACTTCATTACCCTAATTAACCACAATTATAAGGTTTTAAATAGCATAACACATTACAAGTGCATCTAACAAGGTGGGTGAAAGATGTTTTTAAATGATTAAATGAAGTTAAGTGTCATTATGTTGAATGAATTGTACAGTATTACTGTGACATGGATCTAGCACAATGCATTCTATATGTAGTGGTATACATGATTATGAACTTTGTGTCATCTACTACAACTTTTTGATAAATATCTACACGATAGATGTAGCCAGATTAACTTAAGCTGTCTGGACCCCTGCGTGACATTAATTTGTTATTTTAACAACACTACACGTATGTCACATAGATGACAAATGCATATTTGATAATATAATGCATATAAGTACAGCCCCAATCATCCAGTGATAGGTAGTAATATTATCAGTCAATATAATTATGCAAGAAAATACAGGAAACGATATGTAGAATAGTTGTCACATAGTTTACATACAATGAAAACTATTTTTTATTATAATATAGATACAACATCAACGGTGATGATTTCATGTGTAGATCAACATTTAAAGTTCTGAGCCAAATATTATAGACAATAATAAGTGCATATAGTATCCCTGCAACCTTTGCAACAGCAGCAATACATGTGTCATGTACATGAAATAATATGCAGATATGCCAAGTGTACCACTTTGGCAGTAGGGCTGCTATTTAGCATTTTTACAACCGGCTTTCAAGCCAAAATGTACTAGCAGCAAAATGTAGTAACAAACCGCCAAAAAATTAGTTTACTCATTTTGAATCCACATGTACCTACACACCATCATTTCATGTTGAAAAGCACCAGAATGCAGTACATGTACCGTAAAAATAAAAAAAATCCCAGCATCCGATTTTCACATACCACCCACAAATCACGGAAACCAGTACATTTACCATTTTTAGAGCAATTTTACTTGGTGGCACCTCTTCTTTGTCATCCTTCCAGGCTGACATCAGTGCCTTGACTGAACCGGAGGCAAAAGGGCTGCTTCTGCAGATGGCCGAGAGGGAGCCAGACCTCATATTTGACATTATGAGACAAAACACAACAGAAACAGTGGGAAGTGCGGTTGCTCCAAATTGGTGCACATGCAACCATTGTCAAGAAATGACCAGTGATATTGAACGTCTATGCTGCAACATGCAGCCTGATAAATGTATCAGCCTTCGACCTGTAAGTAATACAAGAAAGTGTGTGGCAGCGGTCTCAATCTCCCAACCACCTGTTTTTGGGGCCAACTGCCCTTTTCCCATCTGTTTGTGGGTCCAACATTTTACACAAACTCCCACCATTTTTAGAGTGAATCTCCTATCCAATCTACCACCTCCCACCATTGTTTAGATTTAACCTCCCACAAATTGTTCAGCTGGACAATGATTGAACAAACACAACACCTTATTATACCAACTTTCTTACAGACTGTACATCATTGGCTCTGACCAACTGATCTCCTTAAGAACTACTGAACTAATATAATCAGCTGTCCATGAAGCAACAACAGAACAGTATGGATAACCAGACTGTGTTACATCAGCAGACAACTGTCAAGCATCACTCTTTCTTTGTTTGCGTTTTGTTAAGCAGTCATGTCTGCTACACTGTTTTCCATGCTGCAACACTGTTTTATATGTGATTTGTATTGAAAATGATAACGAAGAATTGTAAATTATACACATACCTAGTGACAAGATGATAATACAATAACAAACAATTATGCTCAACACAATGAACACTCTTAATGTTTAGTAGAATTATATCTCTGCTACAGAATATGATGAGTGACCTATATCCTACTTTCATATCAACATTATTTGAAACTGTTACAACACATCAGACCTACAATGAATATCATATTCTCATAATATAATATATATGGCATCTTGTGGCAGTATAATTATTATATATATATTCATGTAACCACACATGCATAATCACCTGTCATTTTATGCAGAGTACATTTAAAATGCCTAAAATTTAATGACATATATTTTCTACAGGAAATGGATTTACTGGTACTCGACCCTACAGTATTGACAATGATGGGATGTTACAGAGCTGATGTGTTTGGTGTGCCAGCACGAGGGGACAATGATGCCATGCGGCATTATGCATACCACTGGTATCTGGCGACATGGCAAGCTGGGAACAGGTAACCGCCGTGTTATACCAAGCTGTTGCGTGTGGCAAATTAGACAGACATTTCCAAGTGAAGGACAATACACTGGGTTCAAAGTTCATAGATTAGTTTAAGTTATTACTTGTTAAACATGAATGCACACTCATACGCTTTGTGAAAACTTAACCAGACACATTATAAAGTTTAAATGGCACGTTGGTTACCCGTTCCTACCTTGCTTCTCTCCGTTACATTGGGAACTCATGTCAGTGACATGGTTAAATCGAGTACAATGCCTGGCAACTAGCTCAGATGTTGGTGCAGCAGGCACTGTTGCGATGTTGGGTGCAATGTTTCTGGGATTGTCAGGCTTGATGCCACGCTTCCTGGTTTTGGGCAATTCATCCTTTATGCAGGCACAGATGATTGTATCCTGCAGGTTGACAATGTACTTATAATGTTTCGGTTGCCGCTCCGGCACAATTGTCCATTTTCTCCCTCTTGTTGAATACCTTGTGGTAACTGTAAATTAACAAACAAACTTAATGATGTGTTATAAGACAATTAATAACTCTTGTTAGGCAGGATGGTATTTGCAACATTCTCCGTTCCACATGCTGGTGCTATGTACTGTTTCAACGTAATTGGCTAAATTATATGAATGCATATGCATAACATGATATACATATGCTATTTTTAGTTTGCACTGTATTACTGGTAGTGTACTGGAACGCAGTAAACCTCCCACTGGAAATATTAACATGTGAATGATGTTTTTTTCTTTGTGTAAACAGCCACCTGAAACATTGTTTTAATCACTATGTAGTCTTATTTACAAAATGCTAACTAACACAAGGGGCTAAGTAGAAACATAATCGTTATTTGTGCTGTAATGGATTGTCACTGTTGTGTCTAACAACAATGTATACAAGCTATACTTACACAGTGTGCCCTTTGCTGTTTGTCTTCACTGGCAAATCTTATGTGCTTCTGGTAGTCTATTGCTGCGAAGAAATTTCGTGCCCGATACACTGGGAAGCTGCAGTAGATAAGTTTTAACTGTTACATTTCATAAGCATGATCCAGTTGCCAACTCCATCATACTGTATAATCTACAGGCTTGGGTAAATGTTTACATAACAAAGTCGAAATAGACAGTCAGTCAAATTGTAGTAATTTGGACAAATGACGATATTTAATGATTAATGACTGTCATTGTTAAAAAGATGTGCATCTTCTACAATTGCTTGAATAAAGATATCTTGAATGTGGCTTCAAACAATGTAGTAATACCTGAAGGCAAATCGCTTGGCTGCGTACATCAGTATATGATTATGGAAAGCTTCCTGCGCACCAGTATGCCTGGAAGACAAAATCATGACAATATAAACAAAAGTCAAAGTTCGCTGTAACTATAACTGTCATGTATGCATGCATGTGTGTGCATATGCGTGCATACGTGTGTGCATGTATTCAAACAAGACATGCTCAATATACCTGTATGGATAGTACGTGTTAAAGTCTGGTGTGCTTTTATATGCTGCATGCATATAATATGTATGAATGCTTTGTACACACACGCATACGCACACACAATTATATATGTATATATCTCACCTGAAATTGACATAATACTTGATAGTATTCATGAATCGGTTGTTCAACACAACATGTCTCAGAGCGACATGTGCTGGGGAGTCCGATACAAACCACTCCTTGTCTGTTGCTGTCAAAGGCTCGTGCTCACAGTGGGCTGGTGCATCCCCTTCACATATCAACCATGAGTGACTGTTAGTCACATGATGTAGGATTCCACGCCATCGACCCTATGATTGAAAAACTTTCAAAACATGCCACATTTCGCCACTAGTATCAAGAAATTAGAGTGAATAGGTTTTAGAATGAAAAATTGTGAAATACTTTGGGTATTACCAAGTAAGTCTGTTTGTTAGCATTTGTGAGCAATTTAGTATGTCAGTGACCCAGTACAGATCAACCTGGTCATGTTAAAATTTGTAGACATTGCCAGAAATTATTAATATTCTTTCACAAGGATTCATTCCATCCAACTATATTAATACTTTGTTTCTTGATATTAAAGTATCAATATATTTACACATTTAAAACATGCCACTATTTACATTGAAACATTATTAAATGTTACTGTTGCATTTGTAAAGTGTGATTGTATACAGTCAAGCAAAGTACTTACAATGAGGCTTTCCACGGAGTCGTCAGCCTTCTCGCAGCAGTACCAGAAATGGTTCGCTATGTCTCCTGCCCATGTCAACATCAGTCCATTTCCCTTCTCTTGCCCTATCTGCAGAAAAGAAACAATCATTAGCATATAGGCAGGGTTGTTTGATTTAAATAACTCCAAAAAATCATTGATTTATGATTTTATTTCCAATTTTTTTAATCGTTGATTTATATGAATTTAACACAAATAATTGTTTACGAGGATCGAGATCAAAAAAGTTTTGTACGTTTTTTAATACAAAAGCACAATGTGCGCACACTTGTGTAGTTGTATTGTCACCAGATAGCCAGATGGTCTAATATTTTATGACATTGTGTATGTTTGAGCTATTCCCTTTTTGAATGTAATGAAGCCACGCAAACTTGTCTTCAAGAGGAAGTATATTTTCAAGTCAGAAGCCCTGAGTTAAAGTCCACTTAGAGCTTGTGCTAGTTGTTACCTTGCTTTCCTTTCCAAGACAGATTATGCAACTACTACCTTGTGGACATTGCCTAATGTCTTTATATAAAAAATCATGTACCCTCTGTTAAGACAAGTACCCAAATTGATTTGAATAGAACATGTTTGAAAGAGTTAATAAATATAAACAACTATATAAATGTCTATATTCCAGATTAAAAAAGTAAATAAATAAGTTTAAAAAATATTATTTAAAAAATTATTTTTTTAAATCATGATTTTTTTCAACCCTGCATATAGGCGATAACTTTAATTAACACTTGCAAACACTCGCATTGAATAATGTGACATCACAGTCTTCTAAATTATTTATGGTGTGCCTTTTAGCAAAGTATAAATTGAAATAGCATGAACGTCAGGTAATATGGAATAATAATTATGAAATTCATACACAATAAATAAATATACTTGTACATCTGTAGTGTGATTGTAAATAATTATGACATGCAAATCTTAAGATTTATGCACATTTGATGTAACATAATATACAATAAAACACTAATTGCCCTATGGTTAATTTACAGGTTACAACATTTACATTATGATATCAAGATGCAGAGCAATTACGTGTATTTGTATCATTCTATAACGTAACATATAATTTGTTCTAACTGCCTGAATCTTCTTGATGAAGTTTTTTGACCCATGCCAAATATCCCACTGGTGATTGACGTCTGTGAAGTGTTTTTCTGTGGAAAACAATAATAATATTTATGAAACAGGCACATTCATCATATGGTACATCAATGTATTTAGTGAGGAGATGGACCGATCACTTCCTGAGTTTCAGAAGAACTGCTTGTTTTTTAACCAGTAACGTAACTACAGTATAATGAGAACGTACAACTTTTTTTTAAAGACAAGTATCTTTGCAACAATACAATGACAAAAATGATATGTGGTTATAGACAAACTGTAAATTAACTCACTGAACATGCTGGCAATTTGCGGATGAGTATCTGTAGTCACTTCTGCCACATTCATTTTCTTTTCTTTTAGACTATTTAATGATCTTTCTAGGGCCACCTTTTCCATTGCAGTGGATTTCAGTTGCGTTTCCCTTTTGTCCACAACAAGCACAGACACCAAGTCCTGCGTTGACTGTTCCATCAGACTGTACGTGCAGTACTGTGACCAGGACTGTCACTGCGACCATCACCTAATGGGATATGAAGTGAAATAAATTAAACATAAATATTACAAATAACCTCACACACTAAATTATTCTGTTATTATTTGTTTTTATTTAATATATATATAATTTATATTATGCTTAAAACTCCAAACTCAAACAATTCCATATAGGGAATAAGATTGTGCATAGAAGCTGGGTTAATATTTTACATATGAACTTGCACACAAAAAAGACATTATACTCAAATGCTAAATAAAGGTATGCAGACACAGGCTGTTAATAATTTGTTTGTCACAATTAATGTAAGACACATGTCGTAATCTGAAAGGAGTTTCATGTTCATGTGATTTTATTTATTCTTGTACTACAAAGGGAAGTCAACAGTGTTACACCCTGTTGTGAACTTATTCATAATATTAATAGTAAATTATTTCTCAGAAAATGAGAATTGAAAAGGAATACCGAATAACTTACAAAACAGCATATTTACAATATTGTAAAGTTAAAAAAAATATATATTTTATGCAGAAAAGTTTATCACCTTAACAGTTTGTCTAATATGTTCTTTTTATAATGTAAATAATCATTTACAATATAATCATAAACACAATGATGAATCATTCAACCTGCACCTCCAACTCATCCATTGGCAACAATATATAGATGTACTTGATACAAACACACATCAACATTAAATTTTGCATACATTTATGAAATACATTAGACCATAAATACACACCAGAAAGATGCAATGGTTGTTCATGTAGTCGTTCCAAGACTTCTGCTTGTATCCCAGCCCAGTAGGTCTCGATGCAGGGCACACAATACAACCCCTGAATTTGATGGAACATTGACTTGGACAATGTTCCTAATTTCATGAATTTTACCATGAGGGCAATCTTCTGGTAATTATTACCTGACAAAATCAAATTCATTGCAAGTCAACAATCTCGAGCATGAAGGCCTCGTGAAACAAGCCTGGGCTGTGAACACCACTTGTGCCCAACATGACGATTTTTACAAATCTGAAATAAAAATGAATTAAGGTTCCACTGATTTAAACATGATACAGTGAAATGAATGAAAAGAAAGTGGTTTGTATATGCTGGTTATACTGGCCAGAACACAACCCTACACAACACCTGTGCATGGAGGCCAGACACAGTGACAAATTCAATGTATGCCATTATTAAACATGTCTATACTTGGTGTGCTTAGACTGTCCCAAAGGCCGACCCATGCCCCCTTCCAGGCCTCAAAAAATGTCTCTGGCCTGGGTCTACATTTTATGGGCCAGGGTAGGGTGTTGACTGAAAAAATAGACACTGTGGCGTTGGGCTGGCCCTACAGTGAATGGGACAAGGCCAAGCCTGGATTGTAATGGCTAATCGCAAGACAGTGTAGGGCTCAAATTCTATGCCCTTGCAGAACACTACTGTGTGTGTTTTACAACAATTGTATGACATACTTATATGCTGAAATTTAATTGCAGCTATTTATAAAATACAACTTACCCAGGTTATGTACAAAGCTGTCCCTATCTGGTGAGACTCCAATACGTATAGTGTTGAACACTTGCTGCACTTTGGTGGCATGTGAGTCAGGGCCAGTTTCTTTAAACACTCTTCATATGCTATGCAGGATTCTTGTGCCAATAGATGTTTCGCATCATGCTCCTGCACAACCCCAGTCTCTGGCTCTGGCCAAATTTCTTCACTGCTCTGTGCACTGCCGAACACTTGCTCATCAAGATACTTTGCTTCTTTTGTCGTCTTTGCTAAAACTACAAAAAAAACAAAAATTCCACTCAAAAACCATAACAAAACTCAAAATCATAAAAAATTAAATTATATGCAACTTTAACATTAGGTACTATACTATTGTATACTAATGTATGATGTAGTACTATTAACTGACAAAAACAATTGTATCAATTACTATTACAGAAACAAAACTGATTTACATATTACTCTTAACCCAAGTCTGTTTTGACACCTACAAAGCAATAGCTCAGGGAGAAAATTGTGTATCTATAATTTCCCATTTCAATAAAATTATGTTGACTAACAATATGTACCTATCAGTGACAATGGTGTCCAGGTCATATGAAGCCTCTTCAGTGCATTGCGATGGCAACCATAAATCATAATCATCCTCATCACCCTCCTCACTGTCATCACCATCCTCACTGTCTTCATCATACAATAGTAAGCTACAACGAAATACTAATTTTATGTCATGGTATGTAATATAAATTTGTTTTTTATTTGTCTTGAAAGTCAACAACTACACCCATGAAAAACTCTGAAAAAAAACAAGTTTGCAGTATCACGGGTATGTGTACAACTAAGAGGAATTATTATCAATTATCATGAAAAAAATTATTAAAAACACATTGACTGTAATAAACATATAAAGTTTAGAAACCTTACCCAACAGAGATATCAATGTCTGCTTTGTGTGATGGGCCTGCCACTTTTGGTGACGAGGGAGAGTCGACCTCAGCTGTACTTGTGGAAATGGGCCCAAGTCCACTCTCTGCAGTGACTGTGCCACTCTCACCACTAATGCCACCAATTGGGCTGACCAGCAGGTCCTGAGGGGTGACCACATGTTTTGGTGTTGATGTCTTTGATGTAAACCTCTCATATTTTTCATACCTGTGTAACATACAGAAATATTATCTTTGTACATCAGTTTGTGACATAAGCTTATGTTGCAAGGATTGTTTTTGCCATATATATATATATATATATATATATATATATATATATATATATATATATATATATATATATATATATATATATATATATATATATATATATATATATATATATATATATATATATATATATATATATATATATATATATATATATCTGTATAGGCCTAAATATACTCCGATTATAAAGAATTGTTGGCAAATGTGAAATTTATGCATGGCAACTTTCAAACGTTTGACGTATTGAATATCAGAAACGTAATGAATCTCCCCCATAACACATCCCTACACGTGTGTGCCAATATATTGGATGTGCCTCTATCAGCTTAATGGTGCAGTACCTTATGTGTACATAACATTGCTAGTTTTTGATGTCAAAATAAAACTACCACATTGTCATATCCATATGAATGTAGGAAACAAAGTAACAGAAAAAAGTCATGTAACGAAGTTGCATGAAATAAATAAAGTAAAAGGAAAAAATTACAACTTTCTCCCTCTCTCTCTGTATATTTGTGTATATATATATATATATATATATATATATATATATACATATACATATACATATACATATATATATATAGGCAGGGCAATACACAACACACAACACCATAGAACCTGTTAACAGATTGGACTGATACTTATCTGTGTGCACTGATGGGAAAGTATTAACTCACTGAAGCTTCCAGTGTTGTTACGACACTGATTGCATTTTAACTTAAAACAACCATTCTTCCATAATTTATCCAAGCATGAACATGAAGTAGGGCCACACTTAAATGCCTTGCATTTCTTGGACAATGACAAATGTACATAATTTCATTCAAGTGGGTACCAATGTTTTGGTGACATATTAGATTAGACATAGAATAACTGGCAAGATAAACTGTGCATAGTCTTGGTGCCTGACAACTACTTAGTGTACATTATTCATCAGGCATTTTGTATAACAAAATATGAGTCTGAAAAGTCAAGGGTAGAAGGCAGTGGAGGGTAGAAGGGAGTGGAGGGTAGAAGGCAGTGGAAGGTAGAAGGCAGTGGAGGGTAGAAGGCAGTGGAAGGTAGAAGGCAGTGGAAGGTAGAAGGCAGTGGAGGGTAGAAGGCAGTGGAGGGTAGAAGGCAGTGGAGGGTAGAAGGCAGTGGAGGGTAGAAGGCAGTGGAGGGTAGAAGAAGACCAAGACAGGAGGACTCCATGAAGAGAGATTTAGTGGGAGGGGAATGGAGAATGAGGGCGAAGGATAAATGGGAGTGGAGACAATTGGTGGAGACGGTAGTAAAACGGGACTAGTTATGAAGGAGGGGAAAAATAAATCATCAACCAGTATCAGTGCCAGCCTCACCCCAGACTACAGGGAAAGAGAGGACAGCAACAACAATAACTAGTCTAAGCACATGGATGAGTTTTTGCTACACTAAGTCTATGCCATGGAGATTATCAACATGCCACATATACAACATGCAGGCACTATATTTTATGTGTGTGTGTGTGTGTGTGTGTGTGTGTGTGTGCGTGCGTGCGTGCGTGCGTGCGTGCGTGCGTGCGTGCGTGCGTGCGTGCGTGCGTGCGTGCGTGCGTGCGTGCGTGCGTGCGCGCGCACGGCTACAACAAATCAAATGGTGTCCTCGACCAGACCTGGGGCGGAAGTACTCAGTACTCTCCTGAAGTATTTCAATGTTCAATATTTTTTTTAAATACTTTGTTTTTTCTGATTGACTACTCCCCTTGCCATTCGTACACATAGCACACCCCATTCTCCAATAACCATGACTATGATACCCCAAAAAAGACAACAGGCAGCAACTTTTCCCAGTAAGAAACACCATGTTAAGCAAACAATTGTTTAATCTTATTTATATTGTTGTAGCCAGTCGGGTTGCGTTGGTCGGGTCGTAACGTACGTTAGTACCGTTAGGCGTTACTTGTAATTAAAACGTTGATCTATTTTCTCACATACACACGTTCATGAACGAATTACACATAAACCGACAATCTGGAAACAACTGAACTGGTGTTAAACCTGAACTGTGTGAAGGCTCCGGGTATTGATGCGATGCCGATACTCGCGCTAGGATAGGGCCTAATAATAAGAAAATGTACTAACGTGTCGAGTAGAATTTCTGCCACTTCATTGTCTTTCATTTTCAAGAGAGTCTTCAGACGATCCCAACGTCCCTTTTGGTTTTTCAGTGTCACTCGTGTTGCCAATCTCGCTTTATCCAACACCTTTTTCCTCCTCTTCGTCGCGGAACGCAACGGTGCACGCGCAACCCACCTGTCACTGTCAGCCATGTTGCTCAACAAACTATGATCAAGTCGCCGTTGCGCGCGCATCGATCCCGCGATCACGTGATGCATCTCATTAACGTTCGGCAAAGCAAGCTTCGCCTAGCTCCGCCCCCGTGGTTTCGCGCCATAAACACTATTCGCAACGTTTCGTAACGAAACAGTAAAAATGCAAACAGATGTACCTGGCTTATTAAACGCATTTTGGCGGGCATCATCATTTACAAATGTTTATTCTAGTACCAAGAACATTATATTATTACATGAGCAACACATACAGTACCTTTAATAGAACACGATTGGCGTATAATAGGATAGATTTGTCACAACGATCAGAACATGTGAGCTAAAAGTATCTTTTTTATGTTTTTTGAAACTTTTGGTAATTGTAATCAACGTCTGCTTGTGTGTAAACTATCAGCGCATGTGACAAACCTCTATTGTCTGTGGATTAACTATGCATAGAGAAGAAGATTGCTTACATCTAGTTGAGCTACCCAAGCCAAGGCCCAAGGGAGGGTTAGTTGAGCCACCCAAGACCCAAGGGAGGGTTGGTTGACCAGCGGTTAAAGAACGAAGACGACTGTTCCCCAAAAATACAAGTAATTCATTTTATCGAGCAAATTGGGACATCGGATATCTACAAGACAACATATTAGCAACTAGATACACTGGTTGCGATTGGCCTATAAGTCGATATTAATTAAGTGTGTCAACTTATTAATGAAGCGTGTAGACTTGTCAGACACGTGTTTTGCCCACTGGGTAGATGTGCTCACTTGAGTTGTTATGATTCTTTTGTACAAGGCCTAAGTAAATTATACAAATGAGAATTTACGCAACTTACAATATGGCTCAACTTACCCCACACCAACTGTAAGTTGAGCCAGCTTACCAACTCTATTTGAAACAGCTATATATAATTAATTATAATTGTTAGATATATTATCTTGGTGTAAAATTATTGACTAATAATCATAGTTTATGTTAGTAAGAACTTATGAATATGATTGTGCCCTAGACATCAAAAAGAATGTAAAATGGCTCAACTAACACTGCCTTCCCCTACACTTGTACAACTTGCAGGCCAGGCGTTTCGTGCACGCGATACGGGAATGAACCACACGGCTGAATAACATCATTATTTGTGGCGTGCCTAACGCAAGATGTTATTAATAAGTAGTTCATTCGTTTAGTAAGGCTACGATACCCATACAAAATTGTCAATTCCTAAGGTGGCGCTTCACAATGTACGCAGTTTGCATGTGACGTCATGTGCATGAAACGAAACCAGAAGCAGCATATGAGTTCCTTCCTGTTTATGTGCATTTTTTTCTGGGGGGTCCATAACCTTCTTTATATTCTCAAAGGGGTCTGTGACAAAAACAATTAAGAAATAATGACCTACAGCGTAGGCTTTTACTGTTATGATCTACATCAATTTGTTACAGCGCTACTGGTATACAATTAGAAGTTATATCGATGGTAGGAAAACACATCCCTTGGTATCGGAAAGATGAGCCTCCCTTAGTAAGCAACATGGCCTTTATTTATAGTTAAGTCGGAAACACGGACATGCTTCCTATCAGGTACGTCAGTCACGCTCTCCACTTAGACCCTCCTGCATTGACAAAGTCATGTCTAAATAAAATAAATGGTGTGCGCCTCCATTGTCGGACAAGCTAGGTTGGGTATTCGTGGAAGCCGTAACTCAACACACCTCTTTAGGTGCTATGTAAATGTTTCTGCAAATGTTCACCTCGACCGTACCATCACCTTTTCCGGTTCAATGAACGCCTCGGCTTTGTCTATCGACGAGAGTCAATAGAGCAGTTAAATGGTGCACACACTTGTTAATATTTATATATTATTATAACTTTCTTAATATAATATCACAGGGGTTTTTAATGGCGGAAGACCTAAATGGTTACTTCAGTTCAGTGTTTACCAAAGAAGATATTAGTTCATTACCAGTTGCTGATGCTAAATTTCAGGGGGCTAAATCTGACTATTTAGGACCGTTAGTTGTAACTCCAGAATTGGTAGCTAAGAAAATAAAGGCAATGAAGGATAACAAATCACCGGGAGTGGATGGGATTCGTCCAAAATTACTGCTGGAAACAGTAGATCAAATCAGTATACAACTTGCAAGAGTATTCAATTTGTCATTAACAGAGGGAGTTGTTCCGTTTGAATGGAAAGAAGCAAACATCATACCATTATTTAAAAAGGGTTCGAGAAATAAGTCAGAGAATTACAGACCAGTGAGTTTAACGTCAGTGATTTGTAAATTATTAGAAAGGTTAATTAAAGAACATATGGTGGACTTCCTCGTTAAGCATAAATTATTAAATTCATCTCAACATGGATTCCTTAAAGCGAGGTCATGCTTAACAAATATGTTATGTTTTTTGGAAGAAATCACTAAGTGGATAGACGTGGGATCGCCAGTAGATATTATCTACTTAGATTTTCAGAAAGCTTTTGACAAAGTGCCACATCAAAGATTACTACTTAAATTAAAAGCCCATGGTATCGGGGATAACATAACTGACTGGATAGAACAATGGCTGACTGACAGAAGACAACGAGTTGTAGTAGATGGAGAAGTTTCAAATTGGAAATCGGTTTTGAGTGGGGTACCTCAAGGATCAGTATTAGGACCTATATTATTCTTAATTTATATCAATGACTTGGACGACAGTATAACAAGTAACGTACTGAAATTTGCGGATGACACAAAACTGTTTAGAAAGGTTAATACTGATGGTGATAAACAACATTTACAAAACGATCTAGACATATTAGTGAAATGGTCTGAGAAATGGCAGATGCTGTTCACTTTTGGGAAATGTAAATGCCTATATACAGGGCATGGGAACTTGAATGTAAACTATAAAATGGGAGATACTGTTCTGGGTACTACTGTAAAAGAAAAGGACTTAGGAGTTACAATAAGCGCTGATATGAAAGTTTCAGAGCAGTGTGGTATTGCAGCTTCAAAGGGTAATCAAATTCTTGAATTGATTAGAAGAAACATAACATACAAGGGAAAAAAGTTAATTATACCTCTTTATAAAGCAATAGTTAGACCTCATTTAGAATACTGTATACAAGCATGGAGACCATATCGTAAGAAGGATATAGATACGCTTGAACGCATACAAAGGAGAGCAACTAAAATGATTCCAGAACTTAGAGACCTTAGTTATGAAGAACGCCTGAAAGAATGTGGTTACCTTTGTGGAAGTTTCTCTTGTAAGTTTTCTTATTTTTACTTTCTGATTTTACATTGATGTCAAAATGTATTTGATTATGGTCACTATTACCCAATGGTTCAAATATTTTTACATTGCCCACTAATTCTTTTTGTGATGACAAAACTATATCTAATACATTTTCTCCCCTGGTTGGTTCTAGTACGTGCTGAGTAAGAAAGCTATCCTGGATTAAACATAGAAATTGTTGATCCTCAATCCCTGTGCTCTCTAGAGAATTCCATTGTATGTGTCCATGGTTAAAATCTCCCATTATGATACATTCCCCTTTACTAACTTCCTTTAAAGCGTTTTTTATTTTTGT
Source organism: Lamellibrachia satsuma (assembly GCA_033239005.1). Taxonomy (NCBI): domain Eukaryota; kingdom Metazoa; phylum Annelida; class Polychaeta; order Sabellida; family Siboglinidae; genus Lamellibrachia; species Lamellibrachia satsuma. The sequence continues at coordinate 3,438,798 of BSQZ01000057.1, forward strand.
GTTGTCCTCTTCGTTTGTGTTTGGACTTCGGTAAACTAATCCAATAGTTAATTTTGAATTTCCTGAAAAATTTTGCACCAAACAGCTTCATCGCAATCTGCTTCCCTTTCTAGTTTTATTTCATAAGCCTGAATAGATTCTTTAACATATAAAATAACTCCCCCGCCCCTTCTTCCTATTCGATCTTTCCTAAACATTACGTATCCTGTCAGTCCTAATTCAGCATCTGTTATATCTATGTTGGCCCATGATTCAGTTATACCAATTATGTGAGGGTCAATATCTTCTACCATAATGTTTAATTCATTTTTCTTATTTACTATGCTCCTTGCATTTAAACATACGCATCTATAACCTTTTTCAGAGATGTTTTTCGGATGATTTGATATTGGTTTATCTGTGCTAGTGGCCTCTTGTTCTGCTTGAGACACCTCTAGGTAACCCCCCTGCACTTCTAGTTTAAAGAATGTTTACTTCCAAAAATATTTGTCATTGTACCCAAGTCGCTATCTACTGCTGCTGAAAGTTTGTCCGCGAAGGTTAAGAGGAGATCAGATTGAAGTTTTTAAGATATTGAATGGGTATGAAAATATTGATAGAAATATGTTTTTCTCACTCAAGAAGGATAGCAGAACTAGAGGACATGAGGTAAAATTAGTAAAGGATCAATGTAGATTGGATATCAGGAAGCACTCGTTCTCACAGAGGAAAATAAATGAATGGAACAAATTGTCTACAGATTGTGTAACTGCTAGCAGCGTGAATATGTTTAAAAACAAGGTTGACACATATCTCAGGAGGGCGGTTATAAGTACGTGAACATTGTTGGACTCTCGATAAGCCAATGGCTTCCTTGTCCACTTGCCATCTGGGCCTTTGGCTTGGATGGCAAATCTTGTTAAAATCTGTTATATATATATATATATATATATATATATATATATATATATATATATATATATATATATATATATATATATATATATATATATATATATATATATATATATATATATATATATATATATATATATATATATATATATATATATATATATATATATATATATATATATTTATACGCGTTCGGTCAGTATCACGAGTGTTCGATACCGCTTTTAGCATTACACCCCTGTATCGCAAGCCACCTATTGAACGCATGTTTATTAAAAAGAAACAATTGCTGGGTAAAATCTTTTTTTTTTAATTTTCTGCCGGTACAAATATTGGTGCCAGATCTGTGGGACGAAGTTACCATTTCTTTCTAGATGACTGCACCTGGCAGTGTCTGACAGATCGTTTAGTAATACAACGTTGGTTGGGATAGATCATCAGTGATGTCGGTGGACATTGGCGGTAGTGAAGGATGGGTGTACCTTTACCACATGCAAAATTTTAACATCAAGGAAATGGATGTTTAATAGTAATATTGAAATATTATCCTGTTGGAAGCACATATTTACTATATTCAACTACCACATCATAACAAATAATAGAAATTATAATAAGATACGCATAATCAAAATAATGTGATGTTTAGTAAATCAAATGTTCGATTATACAATTGCGTGCGAGCGGGCGTGCGTTCATGCGTGCTTGCATGCGTGCGTGCGTGCGTGCGTGTGTGCGTGCGTAGGAGTGTCCATGAATGTTTTTGTAATATCATATGAATACGAGACAACGGGGCAAACAGATTACGGCTCTTGAGCCACAATGATGCAACTTAGCCAAATGTGAAAGCCATTGTACCGCACTAAACAATACAAAAGCGTTTGTATATGTAAAACGAAGATCTGCTACCATTGCAGAATAACCTACAAAATTATTATGTCACTACAATCTGTACAATGTATACATGAGTATCAACAGAGTAGATTAGCAAGGTTATAAATATTATCTACAGTAGTAACTTGTAACAACTATACCAAAGTACAGTTCGATGTTCACCAGATGGAACCACGAGGGATGGTAGAAATACATCGCCAGTAGTTCACTAAAGTACCGCTAAATGCCAAAATGAAAGCAATATGGCGGACAGGTGGGTTTTCTTCATGTTCTGGTTGCAATCAGTTCATACTTCTGTGGAGACCTCGTGATTCCCTGTATCCCGTCGGTACTTGGTGGATTGTCGGCATCCACCATGCGGAAGTCGAACCTTTGCAGCAACATCGTCATGAACAAGAACATCTCCATCTTGGCAAGTGAGTCTCCAAGACACTTGCGACTTCCTGAAATGATGCAATATAAACACATTAGGCATTTACGTTTAGACAGACAAAAACATGTTCCACTGTCTGAAATCTGGGGATCCAAAAGAGGTCGATGGGGACCCAAAGTGAGGTCGATGGGGACCCAAAGAGAGGTCAATGTGGATCCAAAGAGAGGTCGATGGGGACCCAAACGGAGGTCGATGGGGACCCAAAGGGAGATCGATGGGCACCCAAGTGTAACCAGGTGCTCATTACAGCACGGTTATATGCTACTCTGCCACTTCTCGTGGTGTACTCGGGCGTCTTTCTTTTACGTGGCGCTTAATTTCACTGTGACACCGTTCTGTCTTTTGCGGCGCAAGCAAAATAATACTAGCTACGAAGTCCTGTTTGATAAATGTATTTTACTAAAGTAATCTATGAAGTCACGGGGATGATCCAGGAAAACTGTGACGGAGTTGGCCACCCTGTACTGTGTATGAAATAACTGAGTCGGCAGTTGTAAGGCATGGCGCGAATAATCTTAGTCTAGCAGATGTGAATTGCCAAAGGCAACATTGCTAATTTGTGCTAAGCTTAAAGTTAGTTATGAAGTTAGCCAGTTTGTCTGCAGAAAGCTGTAAAATGATGTCATGTAAGATAAGTTGGCAGAGATAACGGGGAACAGATAATCTATATCTATTGTCTCTTGACTATGCCTACGGTGTTTGCACTTTCTTGTGAGTTGATGGGAAGGGTTGGTGTAAAGGACCAAACCCAGATTGTGCAGGATGTAGCAATAGTGCCATCTGGCGTCTCTTAACATACGTTATAGCCAGTCTATCGATGTTGGCTATTGTGGGAGCTACGATGCATCTGTGTGATGTCCCATGCGGGATCTCAATGGATGTCTAGTGAGATGCAATGGGCCCAATAGAGAGCCGGGGAGTTGGTCGGGTTGTGTTTGTGTTTGGTGTTTGGTATTAATTGTATTTAGACATCCCCATCTTGATTCTTGACCACTTAATAGAGATTCTTGTTTCTACATAAATATTGTTATTGTCGTCTAACCTCACGCACCTGTTTTGGCCCGATACACAAGCTTAGTCAGCCATTAGTTTGCCATGCTACCATGTAGTGGCACAAAAGGTTATTCGCGAAACAATTCTTACCCCAAAACCATGGGGCCATGACCTAATGAACCCCAAAATATGTAACAGCACGACACCAGCAACGTTTAGTTTGACATTTGTGCAGTGACAGATTAGCTACAAGGACAACAGTAGTACATTAATCAGAAATGTGATCAGTAAATTATTAGAAAGGTTAATTAAAGAGCATATGGTGGACTACCTTGTTAGGCATAAATCATTAGATTCATCTCAACATGGATTCCTAAAAGCGAGGTCATGCTTAACAAATATGTTATGCTTTTTGGAAGAGATCAAAAAGTGGACAGAGGAGGGATCGCCAGTAGATATTATCTACTTAGATTTTCGGAAAACTTTTGACAAAGTGCCACTTCAAAGATTATTACTTAAATTAAAAGCCCATGGTATCGGGGATGGTATAATCGACTGGACAGAACAATTGCTGACTGACAAAAGGCAGCGTGTTGTAGTAGATGGAGAGGTTTCAAACTGGAAATCAGTTATCAGTGGGGTACCACAAGGATCAAGTATGGGAGATACTGTTCTATGTACTACAGTAAAAGAAAAGGATTTATGAATAACAATAAGTGGTGATGTGAAAGTTTCAGTGGTATTGCAGCTTCAAAGGGTAATCGAATTCTTGGGTTGATTAGGAGAAACATAACATACACGAAAAAAAGCTCATTATACCATGTATAAAGCAATAGTTAGACCTCATTTAGAATACTAGCGTAATGACCATATTATTGTAAGAATGATACAGATACGCTTGAACGAATACAGAGGACAGTAACTAAAATTATCCAGAACTGAGATACACTAATTATAAAAAAACGCCTAAAAGAATGTGGTTTAACAAATCTAGAGGAGATCAAATTGATGTTTTAAGATATTTAATGGGTATGAAAATATTTATATAAATATATTTTCTCACTCAAGAAACCAAAATAGAGGACATGAGATAAAAGTAGTAAAGGATCAGTGTAAATTGGATAAACAGAAGTTTTTAAGATATTGAATGGGTATGAAAATATTGATAGAAATATGTTTTTCTCACTCAAGAAAGATAGCAGAACTAGAGGACATGAGGTAAAATTAGTAAAGGATCAATGTAGATTGGATATCAGGAAGCACTCGTTCTCACAGAGGGCAATAAATGAATGGAATAAATTATCTACAGATTGTGTAACTGCAGCAGCGGGAATATGTTTATAAACAAGGTTGACACATATCTCAGGAGCGCGGGTTACACGTAGATGAGAATTGTTGGACTCTTGATAGGCTAATGGCTTCCTTGTCATCTTAATACAAATCTTTGATTATTTTATAGAATTTCATAAGTTGCTGCGTTGTTAACATAACGGTATATCTTCAAATACTTATATTTCCAAATGACCGTTGAACTTTCCAAAAATGCTGCCTGCAGTAGTCGACTGAATGACCATTAAGTAGCTGGACAGCTTTGTTTGTGTACATGGGTGGAACAGGGTGTGGGGACGTGTGAATTAGCACATATAAACAGAGCGGCAGTAATTAAGAGAGTGGAAGGTATTATTTGTGTACATCATGTAGAAGAAACAGCTAACGAGAAAAGTAGAAGAAACAACTAACGAGAAAAGTAGAAGAAACAGTTAACGAGAAAAGTAGAAGAAACAGCTAACGAGAAAAGTAGAAGAAACAGCTAACGAGAAAAGTAGAACAAAACAGCTAACGAGAAAAGTAGAAGAAACAGCTAACGAGAAAAGTAGAAGAAACAGCTAACGAGAAAAGTAGAAGAAACAGCTAACGAGAAAAGTAGAAGAAACAGCTAACGAGAAAAGTAGAAGAAACAGCTAACGAGAAAAGTAGAAGAAACAGCTAACGAGAAAAGTAGAAGAAATAGTTAACGAAAAAAAAGTAGAAGACAACAACTGGGTTAGGAGAATATGTAAAGTGAAACGAGAAGATAGAAGGAAGATGGGGGAATTAAAAGACGAGATTCGAATAAAGAAACATTTCAGAATTAAGGTAGTTGTAGAGCAGATTGCGATGGGAAGGACACATGCAGAGAATGAGTGAGGAGATACTGACAAAGATAGCATGGGAACCAGAAGAGGGTGGAAGAGAAGAGGAAGACCGACATTAAGACGGAGGGATAGTGTTAAGTCCGATGCCGAAAGGGCAGCGGTGATCAGCCGAGAGTAGGTGAAATGACAGAAGGTCACAATAAATGGAGACGAATGGTCGAGAGAGCAGAACAAATTAAACGATGTGTCCCTCGCCCTGGAGGAGACCAAGGAAACGGAAAGAAGAAGTTAGCCTTTGATGGAGATATCGAAAGAAGAATAACAGTTAAAATAATATAACAAGCAGTCTTAGGGAGCCTCATGTAAAGGCCTAGCCACTTTCACTGGACGTTCCTATAGATCACTTACCGACAGAGAAGGGCATGAAAGCCGGGTTGTTCTTCAACTTGTTGTTCTCGTCCAGCCAACGATCAGGGTTGAACGTGAGCGGATCTTTCCACATCGTTGGGTCAATGTGACTCTGATAGAGGTTGGCAAGGACCAATGTGCCTTTTGGCAGATCGTATCCTCTGAATGTAATCGACTCGACGACCACGTGAGCCAGAGCAGTGGGACCTGAAACGTTTTATGTACACCGATGTTCAAATGCGTCAGTTGATAGCGGAAAGCGATAACAGTTTCTTACTGAGAACGTACTTGATTATATGTATATATTACACACATGCAATGTTTCGTCCAATGCTCACCTATGCTTCCACATCTATGAATTTCAAGTATAGCAGCCTCTGTGAATGGAAGTGTTCCTCTGTCTTTCATACCAGGTACTCTGTCTTGGCCGATAACCTGGATACCAATAATAAACCACAAATACTCTGACAAAGTTAAAGCTAATTACGCATTTATTTCAATACACAATACAGCCAAAACAAAATATTTTTACAGTAATGTGCTTCATGTCTGTCTGACGTCGAATGCTGGCACGCAAGACAATATTATTAATTAGCAGTGTTGGATACTTGACTTAACGGTAATCGCACATTTAGCCACCATTAATTACCACTAAATCCACGTCTTAACTAATTTTATTCTTTACACTTTATACTTTCTACCCACTGCAACATTTCAGTTCGTGCCACAAACAGAAGTAGCCTTCATCAAATATAAAAGTACGACCATCCCACTCCTAAAGAACAATGATTACCACATTTGTGGAACAACCATCTGAATTAAGCATATTCTTCATATTATTGATGTTTAAATTTCCTCTAGAAGCCTTGTGCTACACCACCCGCTAGTGCTCCCAGCTCAACAATGCTCCAAATATATATATATATATATATATATATATATATATATATATATATATATATATATATATACACTGACCTGTAAGATTTCCTGCCTGCACTTGTCTTGTATGTCTGGGTTGAGAATCATAAAGAGAAACGCCCAATACAGTGTTGTACTCGTCGTCTCTGAACCGGCATGGAGCAGGTCGACAATTACTTGGAACATGTTTTCATCTGCAACAACGTGTGTATATGGTTTTTTGCACCAGAATCTACTTCTCCTTCTCGTGTCACTACACTTGTCCTCACCACTACAGCACACAGGCTCTGGAACAGGAGTTGTACATTGCCAAGTCGTCTGCATGGCTCTGGTAGGAGAAGACATTCTAGCAGATGTGCCATCGTTTGGGGGTCCTTTCGACAGTCACATTCAATGTTAGCATCCTGGTTAAACCCCCACATCTGCAACAAATGACTGCTACGCCAGACACCAGTCCTAGGGTGGCTAAGACATTGCCAGGTTGGCCTCAGCTCTCTGGCTCCTCTTGGCAGGGATTCCTCTATGTCACAAGACACTTTGTGAAGTCTTGACAGCAGGTGCGTTGACCAATCATCTATTCTGCAGCTGTGTTGTTTACCATCCAGGGGCTTAACAGCATGAAGGAAGCTATTCCTAGAATTCAACCTCTTGGGTGCTGGCTCATGTTGGAATAGAGGGTGGTGAGGGTCACTTTCCTGCTTGGTTCTCTCTGTTTGGCCTTAGGGAGAATGGGATGTAAATGAGCAAATTGGTTCGTGAAATGTTCGTAATTATTTGAAGGGGAGAACTAGGTTGGTTAGATTCAAATGACGTGAGATGGCTATCAAAACAGTTATCCACGACGCTGTATGGCTCTGAAAACCACTATAGCGTCAACGTGAATTAATATCCATTTCACTCATTAGGCGGCGCCACTTTCCGTGAGATTCACTTGTCCCACTAACCGTGGGATGACTAAACCACCACCCATTGAGAAAGAGACAAGTGGACAAGAGAAAGGGTGGTAGAGGAAAAAGAGTAATATCGACATTAAGATGGAAGGAAACTGTTAAGATATATGTCGAAAGGGCAGAACAGCCGAGAGTGGGAGAGAATGGCAGAGGATTGCGATAGATGGAGACGACTCGTCGAGAAGGCGGGACAAGTTAAATAAAGCGGCCCAACCCGCCTAAGGACCAATGGGGATGAAGAAGAAGAAGAAGATGATGATGATGGTGATGAAGAAGAAAAGGAGGAGGCTAAAGGGAAAATGTTTTTGTGTAACCACAATGGCATCCAAGGGTGGTCACAAATTTCGCATATTAAACTAATACTTTTTCAATTATTGTACATGATAATATTAACTAATAATCCTAATAATATAATGAAACATTTCGTATATAGCGCCCCATCCAAATAATTGTTCTAGGGCAGAGCACAACGGGAAAGCATTAAATCGTTGTAATAAATCAGAAACATTTATGTTTGTGTTTTCCTTTATCTTTATTATATTGTTATTGAATGTATTAATTACAATACACCCGCGCGTAAGGACGTGAGACAATACTTTAATTGTTCTGCATTGTTTTGTATGTTAATTTCATGTTGTGAAACTGTTGTGTTCCTTATGGGATACATAGAGTTCTTTGGATCTAAAATAGAGCAAATCTGACATAAACAGCTCGTTGTGCATGCCTTGACAATTGCTGTAATCAAAATAAATGACAAACGTATCTAAATGCCAGTGGATTATCAGTGTTGAACTCCTCATCAAAGATTTCTCTGGCAGGTAAGCCATAGGAATATTCTAGAAGATGACTTTGTTTGCTAAGCCATTATAATGGAACAAGTTGTTCCCTTCAATTCGACTTTCTTGCTAGTTTCGTTTCAAATTCTAAATCAAGCTAGGCTAGATCAATTGAGGATGAAGTCTCGGCTGCACCGATTTTCCCTGAATTGATTGAGTGTATGTTGGTTTATTGGTCGCTTAGTCGTCAAGCGTGAGCCCCTGGTACACATATCAGCCGCTAAGAAAACTTAGATTTGACC
>BSQZ01000057.1:3450000-3505000 GCA_033239005.1 Lamellibrachia satsuma
ATCTAAGTTAGTGTTGGTGTAGCTAAATAAAATTATACACTTGTTATACTAATATATGTTAAAACTATAAGAATAGCCTTTTTAAAGCATCTATCCGAACAACAAAAGAAACGCGAAAATGTCAACATATGTTGTGGGGCGCGACAGCATACCGGTTAGAAGGCCGGACTCTCAATCGTGAGAACCCGGTTTCAAATCCCACTGCGGTCGCTTCGAACCTTTGGCAAGTTTGATCACCCCACGTTGCCACAGTTCACTCAGCTGTATAAATGAGTACCTGGCAATACAGACAGTGGTGGATATGTGAACGAATAGCCTTCGCGCAGCAATTGCAGCGTGGCTGAATACTTTCCAAAGAAGTTGAGATGGCCTTGGAATGAACAGGTCTGCCAGGGGGTGAAGTGTAAAGCGCTTTGAGCAGTCCTATGGACCGGATACAGCGCTATATAAGAACGTACCTTTACCTTTATGAGTTTTCACCTACGTTACTTAAGTCACGGTGAGTCATCTATTTCTCGAACGTACTAGTGGTAATGAGAAATATATGAATATCTTGGTATTGTCCTCTCGATTAACAGTCCGACGCCCTACCATTAATAGGGTTGACATAAAAGGAATATGTCTTACCTTTGCCATTATACGTGTACTTCAATATCGGAGCATAGGTAGGTCGGTTTGAGAAGTACACTCCCTTATCGGCAAATGCCTCACGGATCACTTCATGTCCCGATAACACGACGACGTGTATGCCGAGTCCAACACGCAGGTGGAGCATCTCGCCATATGTCTTCGCTAGTTCAGTCAAAGTCATGTACAGTTGTTGGTTGTTCCAGAACACGGCAACGTTGCCAATGACCGGCCACGGCTTGGGACCTGGCGGCCAGTTGGTCGGACCGCCGGCTGTACTCAGTAGCCAGAGCCCGCAGAGGAAGACAACTAGGAATATTAGCAGGGTCGACGTGTCGACGTAGTCAACCCAGGCTGCGAACACAGTCATGTTGCACGATACTGCGGTCGTTGGTCCGTGCACGATACTTGAGTCGGTGGCTGGCCACACAGAGATTAAATCAACATAGAAGTCCTATGAACTTGCTTTGTTGGTAACGCATCTGCAACGTCTCGCAATGAGACGGCACCCACCGCCGGTTTTGAAAGGTCAACACCGTGGCGCCACTGTTGTAGTGACAGAACCATGTTTGTTATTTATAGGCGTAACTGATTCTAAGAAAATCACGTGGTTCTTAGTGGAACTGAGGGTAAAGTGGATACTTCGGCCAACGTGGACCCCAATATCATAGCGAACATTATAATATTATATATATATATATATATATTATATATATATATATATATATATATATATATATATATATATATATATATATATATATATATATATATATATATATATATATATATATATATATATATATGCACTGCTGTCAGACCAACGTTAGTAGTGTTTAAAAACGCACAATTGGCAATTAACATTATAATATATATATATATATACATATATATATATATATATATATATATATATATATATATATATATATATATATATATATATATATATATATATATATATATATACATATATATATATATATATATATATATATATATATATATATATATATATATATATATATATATATATATATATATATATATATATATATATATATATATATAATACAAAGGCGGATCCAGAGGGGGGACCAAAAATGCCATTGCAATAGCATGTCAACGGGGAACAAAGGCACTGCCAAGAAACAACACAAGGTCAAAATTGTCACTTATTACGTACGAAGTCATTAGTAGCAGTCCAACGTTTCAGACACTGATCTAGCATAGGCGATAAACATGGCGTCCAGGGATCCCAAAATTATTCTTAGCATTGTCGGTGACGTCGTTCGTAGATTCACAGCACACGGTCACCGCACTCACGTGTACACAACACGCCCACCCCGAGTTTGACGATGTCCCCCGCGAAAGAATGTACATAATAGGGGAATGTTTTTGGCGCTCATAGACGTGTTGGGGGTTCAGCCTACTGTTACGTTTCCCATTGGTGACCATGTTAACGTTTTGCACGATTATAAGAAAACGAGACCATAACAAATTTTGAAACTTGTTGCCTGCCTTTGTCATCATCTCATTGACATGCTGGTCGAGTTTAGTCAAAATGACATATTTCTAACTCTTAAAATGCCTGAACGTACCATACCCGTCAATGTTTAAAAATGTCTGCATAAATTACTACGCACACGCGCCTTGTGGCGAAAGAATTGCCAAAAATCCTTCCACCTATAGAAATTATCTAAAAATCCACAGTTACACTGCCAATATGTTCTACCAGCAAACTTGCCAATGTATCTGCTCAAATGCAGTTATGTCAGATGATATGATTTTTTTAATTACACATAGCTGTTGTGCCCTACACCAGGAAGTCTAACTGAGGCAGGATCCCTGGGCGCAGTTGCTGGATCTTGGCACTCTGCAGATTGGGCTCGATTGCGCTGCGCAATCCTCGGATACTCGAAAATCTGCAGTTTGCGCACCAATCACCAGATTGCGCAGACCCAACAAATACGCCCAACAGACGCGGTGGTCGTTTATTGACAGTAATCTGCATCAGTTCTTCGGACCGGACTTTCAAGATAACAACTGGCATTTTTATAGGTAAAAATATAATCTATCCTATCGTATCATCAACGTATTTGAATATCTTAATCATTATAACAAGTAATACACGGTTTAAAATTATGCTTCGCTGTCAGTGAGCTCATTTTAGCACAAAACCAAGAGGAGTTATGTACTTTTTAATTAGCTATTTTCAAAACGGCCTGTCGGCCGTACTTCAAGAATCTATGCTGTCTGGTTGGAATTATGGAGTAGTCTTTACTAAATATTTCATTTAAACCAGACGTATGCTAGAAAGAAAGAAAGCCCCATAAGTTTAGTTCATTACTTCATTAATTGATTGAGCGAGTTCAACTAGAAGACGTACAACAAAAGCGTTCACGTCCTGAAGAGCATTGTAGAAACAGCTGTATTTTGTGGAAAACAAAACTTGCCACTTCGAGGCCACATGGATGATCGGCCAAGTGCTTCGTCCAACAGGGGAAACTTCTGGACATTTAAGGAGATGATGGTCAAAGGCAACGACACACTCCGAAAACATCTTGAGACCGGAAGGAAGAATACGCAGTATACATTAGAAATCATCCAGTGATGGATGTAGTAGCCGAATACATTAGAAAGGAAAATACACGAAGCTTGAAGACGAAAATGCTTTATTTTCCGTCATGGCAGATGAGGTCACATATCAACATGGTAACCGGGAGATTATGTCCGTGTGCTTGACAACGATTCCTGGAACGAATCCTAAAACATCTGGTACCAGATATGAGGAAAACGGAACTTGTCGGAATGTGCTAGACCAGATGAGTAGAGCGCCACACATGTTACGACACGTTTTATTACACGCACGAGTTCTCATGCGAATGTCTGGAAGCCGTACTACTGAATCCGTTTGGATATCATGACATCTACGAGGAGGTTGCATGGACTGGCAGTTGGAACCAGGATGAAGAGTCAAGGGCTGCTAACCAGTCTCACTTCGTCACATACCATCATCGCATTCGTCATCACCAAGAATGTTTGGATACTGTCAGGCCCAAGGCCTCCAGGCTTTAAAAGAGGGATTCAGACATATATCAAGCTTACAGTATGATCGGCCAAGCACTATCTGCGCGATCTGGCAATCCTGTTTTGATACCATATATCTATGGAGCTTGTTGTGTAATTATTAACAGATCTGCTGATGAACAACAGTTATTAAAACAAAGCTGATATAAACAGACTTTCTAGTATCTAGTTGTTCCCAGCACCCGGCAAAATTATATTAAGTGACTATAGTCTTTATAATTATATTGTGGTTAGAACGTTAAGGTCTGTTGAGGTCACAATTCAATTTGTTAGCCTTTTCAGAACTTTATCGCCAAGCTGACTTCAGTGATTCTTTGACGTCCCAAATTGAGACGGGACTGACATTAACGTGATCTCCGAGTTACAACAATGTTGAGAGCCAGGTTTATACACCAAATGTACCGTGTCCGGTTTGCGTCTTGAATTCAGAACTTTAGCATGAAAGGCCGATGTGCTAATCAGTAGATTTCCATTTTTGGGTTTTTAGTATAAGTACACAACTTCAATTAGTTACGTCATACTTTCCTCGTTCTATATTGCGAGTATTTCTATGATGCGTTTTAATTTACATGACGCATATGTATCAGGAAACGTTTTAATCTACCAGTTTGCTCTCACTTTTGTTATATGGTACTACTACTACTTTTAGCAGAATGTCTCCCGATTCAAATTCAGATCATGAATCGAAAGGTGCGCTCTATACAGAATAGTTTAAAATACAGTTAGGATAACTCTGTTAAGCGGGCAGTTTAGCCCTTCGGGGTATTGGTTCATATATGTCAAAAGTTTCAGTTACACTTTGTCTCATTTCAAACATGATGCCACGACTTTCCGGTGACTTCAATCTTCACTGTGAACTTAATAGTGCGCCTGGTGTAAAGTTATTGAATGACATTTTAGCAGGAAACAACTTAAAACAACATGTAACAGAACCGATACATATGAAGGGACACGTGCTAGACTTGGTGATAACACGCTCATCCAGTTCAATCGTGTCGTCAACTACAGCGTACCCCAGCAGCATATCAGATCATTACAGTGTCGTTTTTCGTCTGTCGTCTGCTAGCCCAGTGTCGGCTCGTGCCGTGAAACAGCTGCGTGATTTTCGCGGTCTTGATCTGGTTCGCCTCGAAACTGACCTTTCTTCGCGCCTAGCATCAATAGATTCTACTCTAGATGTGAATACCATGGTCGGCCAGTACGAGCAAGCGGTCTTATCTACTATTGACTTGCATGCCCCAGTTACTGTGATAATGAAAGCTTGCCGACACAAGGAACCGTGGTACAATGACGACATCCATTATGCCAGGGCATTAAGACGTGCAAACGAGAAGAGATGGAGAACAACGAAACTCGAGGTGCATCGCCAGATTTTTGTTGAGCATCGAACAGCGGTCAACAACATGCTCAAGCGAGCGAAGCGTGCTCACTACGAGTCAGTGTTGTCATCACTTGACCAGCGAACATGCTTTCGTGTGGTTAACACTCTGCTAAAGCCACCTGGAATAATTCTTCCACAATCCAGTAACACTGAAACACTGTGCAATGACTTCGCAACCTACTTTGCAGAGAAAACACAAGGAATTAGAATGCAGATACACACAAAGCTGACCAATGACGAAGAGTATTCTTGTTGTGCTATCGACTCTGGCAGCCAAAGCCAACGTTTGTCGAACGAACTCAATCGACTGCTACCTACTAGTGAAGAGGAAATGAAGAACATCATCAGCCTGTGCCCATCAAAGACATGCAGCCTGGACTCTTGCCCCACTGATCTGTTGAAGAAAACAGTTGGTGTGCACATTCCTTATCTGGTGGCAAGCAAGGACTCTTTCCGATCACGTTGAGAACAGCAATAGTAAAACCACTTCTGAAAACCGACACTCTCGACAAAGACATGTTAAAGAACTACAGACCAGTGTCAAATATAGCATTCGTCGGCAAAGTCGTGGAGAAAGTGGCAGTTCGTCGTTTGCTTGACCATCTGACATTGAATGGGCTGCATGAAGAATACCAATCGGCATATAAGATGCTTCACAGTACAGAAACAGCTCTACTGCGTGTTCAGCATGACATTGCTAGTGTACTCGACAAGAATCGTGCAATGCTGTTTGTCATGCTGGACTTATCAAGTGCATTTGATACGATTGACCATGAACATTTGCTGACACTATTGCACGACGAATTCGGTGTGTGTGGAATAGCGTTATCATGGTTCCGGACGTATTTGGAAGACCGCACACACTGTGTCAAGATAGACTCAAAAACATCCGCGACTATTCCGCTACAGAGTGGTGTGCCACAGGGCTCGGTCCTTGGGCCAGTTATGTTCACTCTATACACCACCCCATTGCAGCGGATATTCAAAAGACATGGCATAAAATACCATAAGTATGCCGACGACATTCAACTATATATGCGTCGTACAATCCCGCTACATCAGGCGACCAAGTGAAAACTGCGAGGCGACTCGCAAACTGTATTGGAGAAGCCAGACGATGGATGGCGCTGCGCATGCTGAAACTAAACGACGAAAAAACAAAGATGATGATCTTTACATCAAAACATCATCTCAGGATGTACGGAGGCTGCTCCTTGAGAATCGGAGACGATACGGTTTCACCATCAGATCGCATAAGGAATTTGGGAGTTCACGTGGATCAACATCTGACGATGACAGATCATATGACTGCTGTGTGTGCCGCATGTAACTACCATCTGTACAGAGTGTCGTCAATACGGCACTATTTAACAACTGAAGCCGCAAAAAGTGCTGTCAATGCACTCGTCACCTCTCGCCTGGACTACTGTAACTCCCTGTTGCATAACATACCGTTATCACAGACAGCCCGGTCGCAGCGTGTCCAGAACAATGCAGCCAGGCTAATAACACGCACCAGTAAACACGACCACATCACACCAGTGTTGAAGGAGCTGCATTGGCTGCCGGTTGAGAGCCGAATCGCCTTCAATATGTTGGTAATGACTTATAAATGCATCAATGGTTTGGCGCCGTCTTATCTTGCAGAACGTGACGGACGCCTACGCCAGAACTATGCGCCAACACTGCACCAAGGCACAACAAAGAAGTGTATTGGCGATTCGGCATTTGGCGCAGCAGCACCACGACTATGGAATGAATTACCTGTGAACATTCGTGCATCGGGGACACTTTCTGTGTTTAGAAAGTGTTTAAAGACGTATCTTTTTATTAGACATTTTAATTAATTAAAATTGTTTTGAAATGAGGGACATTGATTTATAATTTCTTTTTAGTGTTATATACATTTTAATTAGTGTTTAGTTTTGATATTAATTTATATAGTTTACATAAAAAAATTTAGTACAGTATTAGTTTAGCTTAGTTTATATAATTTACATACACATTTTTGGTACAGTATTTATTTATTTATTTTATATTAGTTTACATAATTTACATAGTACTGTACGTCTTTAAACCAGTGTTTAATTTGTTTTAAATTAATTTATATAATTTACATACAAAGGTTTAGCATTGTAAGTCTTAAAACCAAAGTTTAATTTTATTTATATAATTTATATAATTTACATTCCTCTTTTTAGTATTGTATGTCTTAAAACCAGTGTTCATATATAGATATATAGATATTTTTAATAAGTTACAGTTTATCTATTTATATTTATTAATATACATTTATTATATTTCTTGTCCAGCGCATCGATCCGCCATGCGGGAATTAGCGCTATAGAAAAATAACATTATTATTATTATATCGTTTTACTATTACTACACTTCCGTGCCTTTAGTTTACAATATTGCCGATATAAAAATTAACACAATTACGTGTTGTTTTAGTCACTTGTAGCATACTCGTTTTTTTATTAAACATTTGCATTAGTATGGTTGTTTTAATCAATATTGCAATAAATGGCGCATGACAGATGTTTAATAATGTCTTTTCGTTTGGACATTTTCAGACACACCGCATTTTCTTCGTAGGAACAAACGAAACAAAATCCGCTGCGTTTTGCCGAAACTTTAGACACAAAAGTAGTTATACCCGATTTTTTTATATATTTAGCAAATCCGTATTAAAATGGGATACGGCCAAAGGCCGTATTCCTTCCCCAAATCCGTATTGTATACGGACAATTCGTACGAGGTTGTCCAGTTCGCGACCGTGACAAGGTGACAAGGAGTCAAGGATATCAATGGTAACGCTAATGTTGGGGCGGAATGTTACTCTTATTGACCGTATCAGGAATGTACATCTACATTCAGGACGTGAACTAACCGGACCGGCCCGTGCGCCAGTGTCATGCACTAGATTTTCGACACTCCACTCCACATGCAGCTGCGTCATGCTGCGTCGACAAAAGTTGGACGAGATTATTAGACAGTTTCAGCAATTCTACGTGTTGAGATACGTTTTACGCTCCAAACGTGTCTCAACACATAGATTATATAATATAGCCTGTATGCTGAACTTGTTATACTTACGCAGTCATAATGCAGTTTCAGCCATTTGAAGCAGCGTCGTTTAAGTGCTAGTGTGAGAGGGTGACAGTGCTAGTGTGAGAGGGTGACAGGGCTAGTGTGAGGGGGGATTGGATGTGGGAAATGGTTGGTCTTTAAAAATGGTGGAAGATAGGAGGTTGGTCTCATAAAATAGGTGGGAGGTGGGATTGGTGGGATGTGGACTCTCAAAATTAGTGGGTTGTGGGAGGTTGGCACCTCAAAACAGGTGGGACCGACTTTGAGACCCGTGCCACACACCCCTATAGTGTATTTCTCGGACTTCACCGTGCTATGCATGAGCGATTTTCCGCCAGCGGAGGTGTAAAGTCGTTCTTAAACGTATGAACGACAATAAAATGACTGGTGTTTTCCCTGCCCTGCTTAGTTATAGCTGTTCTTAGATATCTAGATTACATTGCATGTAAAACTTTAGTACGTCTTCTTGAAATAACGTCTAAAAAACTTATATGTACCGTATTCACTAATGGACGCCATTCTGTCAGTATTCACGTATCCGTATCTCGGCGCGACATTTATGGAGAACATGTGACCGGCAAATTCAGCTGCCTTTAAGTTACGGAACTAGTGATAAGTAGCTTGATAAGCTGATAACTGAAACTGTCTATCACCTCATGATAAAACACTTGTTGAAATGTTCGCGTTTCTTTAGTAGTTCTTGTTCTTCTTATAACAACAGCTGGCTAGTTTCAATAACCAATTAGATTTAGATGCCATACGAAGAGCTGCCAAGCGTGCGTGACCTTATAAGGACAGCGGTGCATTCACTAGTGACCTTACAAGGGCAGCGGTGCATTCAATAGTGACCTTATGAGGACAGCGGCGTATTAATTAGAGCGAGCCGTCTGTTGTGACATGGTGTTCACACACCGGCAATTCGCTCGCAGGGGCAAAGTATTGCTAAAAAATTTGTCGTGTCAAATAAAGTATTTTGGGTTTTGCCTTGTCTACGCGCGCGCGCGCTCGCGTGCGCGCGTGCGCGCGTACGTGCGTGCGTGTGTGTGTGTGTGTGTGTGTGCGTGCATGCGTGTTGCGTGCGTGCGTGTGTGTGCATGCGTGTGTATATATATATATATGTGTATATATATATATATATACATTTTTTTTGGCACATTGTATTACTTTTTTAATTATTTATTCATTGTTATTGTATATTGTACAGTTCAATATTTATATGTATCATGTATATCTGTATAATTTATATTGGCTCTCAATGTCATTTATCTATGTTGTTCTGCTGTTGGAACAAATAAATTATCCTTATTCTTATATTATTATTTCTGAGATTTTTTGTGATCTATCCATTCCAAGTTCCTGCGTGAATATAGGTACCATTATGTGATGATGTGTACAACATGCCTAGGCATTTAGTGTTCATGGGAGGAAACTTTTATTTTATTTATACTGCATGTTTTATTCAAGAAAACCCCAAACTGTGACAGTTGCTAAGGAAGCTGACACCACCCGAAACCTGATACATTCCATGCCACCCCGGTGTGCTGCTATGATTTTTGCAAGGAGAGAGCACTAGCACGCCAAATAGTGATGTAATTCCAATGACCCGTTCAATGCAGGGCAACGCGCACCCTCGTGTTGGGCAACGCGCATCCCTATTGTAAACATTGTAGAACCAGAGGACACAAAGCAGCATTAGTTAAGGAGCAGTGTAGGTTGGACATGAGAAAGTACTCTTTCTCACAGAGGGTGATAAATGAATGCAACAAACTGCCAAATGATTGTGTTAATGCTAGTAGTGTGAATATGTTTAAAAATAGAATTGACAGATATTTGATAAGGGCGGGCTACACATAGATGAGAAAATAATTGTTGGACTCTCGATAAGCCAATGGCTTCCTTGTCCACTTGCCATATGGAACTTGTTGTTTGGGAAAGCAATCTTGTTAAATATTGTTAAATCTAAATAACAATGTGAGTGGTTGTAAATAATCCCCATTGTATGTCAGTTATTGTAAATAATTCCCATTGTAAATAACAATGTGAGTGGTTGTAAATAATCCACATTGTAAATAACAATGTAGTTCGTTTAATACCTGTGCGGCATTTTCACGACTACTTTTGTAGTAAAGCACCTACTTGTATCAATTGACACAGGAGTTCTGATCATTCGCTGCGAATTTAGAATTAAATAAATAGGATCTACAGATCAATGGTGTGCATTAATTTGCTCAATGTTCCAATAAATGTACTACATAATATGTAAATATGGATATAATGATATAATATACCACACCATATAATATACAGTAGTGGGGCAACGTGAACCAGGGATGCGCTTGGCCCCACATGACAAGGTTTGCAAAATATATAGGACTGCAACAAAAAATGCAATTTTGTCAGGGTTGTGATGTTACTAAGGGTCTGAAATCATATCACTATTTAGATATGTGTTAACCATTTAAATCTGAAAGGAAAACAAGTAGGACAAATGGTGCGGTGCGCTTTGCTACACACTACTTTACTACATACACCTACCACATCATGATTATACACTTGCTCCTGTTAAGTATATGTACAATATGTTGTGTTAGATCTATAAGAAATACTGTGTTTATAAATGACTTGTATAACACTAGCATACGTGCGTGTGCGTACGTGCGTGCGTGAGCTCGTGTTTGCGTGTGTGTATGTGCGTGTGTTTGTGCGTGGGAGTTGCCATGTGTGTTTTTGTAATATCATATGACTACGAAATAACCGGGCAAGCAAATTAACATTCCAACCGTATAACAAGCAAATCAGCAGCTTGAGCCACCATGATGCAAAATATGAACGCTACTGTACCGCGCTAAACTATACAAAATATATCTGTAAAACGAAGATCTACAGTCATTGCAGAAAAAACCCACTATACAATTAAAGTAATGCTATGTTACTACAATCTCGTACACGAATATATATATGTGTGTGTGTGTGTGTGTGTGTGTGTGTGTGTGTGTGTGTGTGTGCGTGCGTGCGTGCGTGCGTGAGTGCGTGCGTGCGTGCGTGCGTGCGTGCGTGCGTGCGTGCGTGTGTGTGTTGGCAAGGTCAACAATATTATTTACTTTAGTAACTTGTAACAACTATACCAAAGTACAGTTCGATGTTCCCCGTGGTTGGATGGTAGAAACACATCGCCAGTAGTTCACTAAAATGCCGCTAACTGCCATATGAAAGCAATATGGCGGACAGGTGGGCTGTCTTCACCTTCTGGATGCAATTAGTTCATACTTGTGTGGAGACCTCGTGATTCCCTGTATCCCGTCGGTACTTGGTGGATTGTCGGCATCCACCATGCGGAAGTCGAACTGTTGCAGCAACGTCGTCATGAACAAAAACATCTCCATCTTGGCAAGCGAGTCTCCAATACACTTGCGACTTCCTGAAACGGTGAGATATGAAACAAGTCAGGCGCATACATTCAGGCAGACGAACACTTGCTCTACTGTCTGAAACAAATATATCTTTACAATGGAAATATAATCTTAAATAACAAACTGTAAGGAAAGAGAGGTCGATGGGGACCCAAAAGGAAGTCGATGGGGACCCAAAGGGGGGTGGATGGGATCCAAAGGGAAGTCGATGGGGACCCAAAGGGAGGTCGACGGGGATCCAAAGGGAAGTCGATGGGGAAAAGGTTATTCGTGAAACAATTCTTACCCTAAAGTTATGGGGCCATGACCTAATGAACCTCAAAATACGTCACAGCACAACAACAACAACGTTCAGTTTAACAGTTGTGTAGTGACAGGTTAGCTACAAGGGCAACCGTAGTACAGTAATCAGAACCGTGGTCAGTTATATTTGAAAATATGTAACTAACCTCGAGATCAATTTTACAAGCCAATAATACACATGCAGTTTGATAAAACATCTTTTGACATTATGTCTATTTGGAAAAACCCTTCCGTTACTTTATTGGTATGTATGTACGTAGTATATTGTTTGTAATGCAAATCTATGATTGATATTAATACATAGGCCTAACTATTTCATAGAATTTCGTCAGTTTCTTTGGTGTTAACATAAAGCTCTAACGCCCGTTTAATAACTTCCAAAGAATGTAGAACTGAAAACTTCCAAAACAAACGACCTCTATAACCATTTGTTTATATAATTGTGGTTCAAGAATAAAACAGCGAAGTACTTTGAGCTCCCTGCTTTTCATGATGATGACGATGAACATGACCAGTGGAAAGGAGTTTGAACAGGAATAACTGAAGAAGATACTGTATTATGGACTACCTGGCAGTGGTGGATATTAAGGAGGAACTACAGAAGATATTGCAACAATGGAGTAACATTCAGAAAACATGACATCCGAATGAATTTTGGGAACACCGAAATCGTGTGTATAGGTGAAATGGAGTTGGATCTACATGCAGTAGTCGATGGGAAAACCATTAAATAAGTAATAGCTTCGTGTACTACATGGACAGAACAGTGCGTGGGGACGGGTGAAGCAATAAGGATATACGGAGCGACAGTAAGGCAGGGAGTTGAAAGTATTATGTGGGACATAAATTTGACATATAGAAATAGCTAGCGGGAATAGTGTTCGAAGCCTGCTTGGTACCAGTTTATATACATGGATTAGGAACACAAAAAAGGAAGAAGAAGAAGCTAACCTTTTATGGAGATATTGTTCCAAATAAAGGACTTTGATGAGACCAAAGATTGGGTTTTGTCTCGTCTAAATCTATAGAATAATGTGTATGATTGGTTTGTAATATTGAATTCCGGATTAGATATTTACAAATATTTAACAAGATTTGTTAGGCCAGATGGCAAGTGGACAAGGAAGCCATTAGCCTATCAAGAGTACAACAATTTTCATTTACCTGTAACCCGCCCTCTTGAGATATGTGTCAACCTTGTTTTAAAACATATTCACGCTGCAAGCAGTTATACAATCCGAAGACAATTTGTTCTATTAATGTATTGTCCTCTGTGAGAACGAGTACTTTCTGATACCCAATATACACTGATCCTTTACTAATCCTACCTCATGTTCTGATATGTTTCTTGAGTGAGAAAAACAAATATCTATCAATATTTGTATACCCATTCAACATCTTAAAAACTTCAGTCTGATCTCCTCTTAACCTCCTTGTCTCTAGAGTTGTTGAACCACATTCTTTCAGGCGTTCTTCATAACTAAGATCTCTCAGTTCTGGAATAATTTTAGTTGCTCTCCTCTGTATGCGTTCAATATGTCAGAAAGGTATCCATGGCATTGGTCTGATTAATGTGTTCCATAACGCCAATGAAATCACACGAAACATCACCGAAAACCCTTGCTCAATAACAGAGGCATAGTAGGCGACCAAACAGCGCGCCGCCAACTTGCCGCTCAAAACCTGAAAAAACAGTCCCCGAACTAAACGGGCTGTACCGTGCATAGTAATAAAAATCTCGCACAGGGCGGATATGTTGTGCGCGGTTCAGCCTGGTTAGTTCGGGGCTTATTTTAAAGGTTTTTCGTCGGGAAACCCCTTAAATTTCGACCGACCAAACTTCCAAGGTTCATCTACGATCCCAGGAAGGAGTCGTAACACAGTCATTGTTTTCAAACTTCACCCCACAATTGGTGTATTTTTCTCGTTTTATATTCATATTTCCTAGGCAAACCAAGATGTCAGAATAATAAAATAATGAAAATGAACACTTGCATATTCACTTTTCTCTTCCGTATCATCAGCATTGAAGTGTTACCTACGTCACGGTGAGTCATCTACTTCACGAACTTGTCAGTGGTAATGTAAAGTATGTGAATAGTTTGCTATGGTCCTCTCGATTAACAGTCCTACATAGGGTTGACATTGAAGGAATGCATCTTACTTTTGCCATTAGACATGTACCTCACTATCGGGAAGAAGTTAGGTATGTTTCAGAAGTACTCTGCCTTATCGACAAACGCCTCACGGATCACGTCGTTTCCCGTTAACACGACTATGTGTGTGCTACGTCCAATACGCAGGTGGAACATATCTCCATATGTCTTCGCTAGTTCGGTAAACGTCAGATACAGTTGTTGGTTGTTCCAGAACACGTCAGCGTTGTCGATGACCGGCCACAACTTAGGACCTGGTGGCCAGTAGCCAGAGCCCGCAGAGAAAGACAACTAGGAATATCAGCAGGGTCGACGTGTCGACGTAGCCAACCCAGGCTGCGAACACAGTCATGTTGCACGATATTGCGTTGGGTGGCCTGTGCACGATACTGCGGTCGGTGGCTGACAATGCAGAACTTAAGTCAACGTCGAATATTTGAACTTGCGCGAGAGGGTCAAAAATAGGCTGGCACCAATAAGGCACTCGTCGCCGGTTTTGCAAGTCAACCCCGTCTCGCCATTGTTACAGTGACAGTACCGTGCTTGTGATTTATAGACCAGAATGTGGGTGCATGCCTTATGCACAATGACAAGTACAGTTTGACTCCAGGCGATGCCGTGTGCGACAAACGGTGGCGCCACATCACGGATAATTGAAGCTACAAATATGAAGATCTGCTTCGTTGAAGTAACGTATTTATACATGATATAGTGACGGGGGGTTGTAACGAGTTTAGGGGGCGCGATAGCGTACCGATTAGAACGTCTGGCTCTCAGTCGAGAGAACCCGGGTTTGAATCCTCTTACTGCCGTTTCTAAGCTTTGATAATTTCTTTCATCCCATGTTGCCACATTTCACTCAGCTATATAGATGAGGTTATAGGCGGAGGTGTATATCTGAACGAATATTCTTCGCGCAGTAATTGCAGCGTCGATGAATGCTTCCCAGATAAGATGGCGTTGAAATGAACATGTCTGCTTGGGGTGAAGTGTAAAACGTTTTGAACAGTCTCAATGACTGAATACCGCGCTATATAAGAATGGAACCTTTTACTCGAAACGTCACCGTACCCGAAGAAATGAGGCTGGCGCGCCATCTAGTGGGTGCAAGCAAGTTGTGTTGAAATTGGTTGCTGGTTGGCCTACTATGTGCCGCCACTGTTATGACCTCGACGTCCCATCAGACCAGTATGCCTACAGACAGGAGAAAAGCTCGTATCCTGTGATCCGGTAAAGCTGACAAACGAAAATTAATTTGATAAGAACCTCGATTGTTGTAGTTCATATGTAGGCCTAAATTGTAATTATCCAATTACGTCAATTCACATGATATCTTATATTACTATCTTGAAAATGTTAGCCAAATAATCAGATTATTTACAGCAGCCACTAAGCATAATATGTCAAATATGCATAAAACAGTGGTAAGACAAATTATTGTATGGAATTTACAGATTTCAATATGTGTTCCACAAGGAGTAATACCATCTCAGTAAAAGTGTTAATTAATGATTTATCTCTATATACAAAGAAAACACTCATCAAGTCCCAGTTAGGCTTTGTTTTCTTGTGAACACCAAATTGTGTTTGTAAAATGCCATACTGTGGTAACATTGTTATTAAGTACCAAATTTTAACAACAAAGTCTGGCACATACCTTTGGTACATAGTGTTCAGTGATAAAGACACGTGGCTTGTGCATTTGTAGGTCTACTAATGATCCCATAAACCTTTTCGCATAATTATTCTTCCCGGTTTCTGCTTACTAGTTTGACTAAGGTCTAGTTCGGTTGAATGATAGTTGCACAAGTGGCGAAGTGACAACAAAGACAAGTGAAAGAAAAAGAAACAGTTAATAATCGATAGGTATTATGCAAGTTACAAAGGAAACAAGTAGATTCCTGTAGAAGCGTTCGTGTTAATCACCCGGTGCAATATGTGAAGGTTCCCTTAACATCTAACCTGACACAAGGTTATTCCAACATCAATTCGAAAGGATAAACAATATATCATCAGTACCCTATCGTGGATATATACAACATCGTTGTGTATGCTTTCATAACATGACTAGTCTTACAATCACATCACTCTGTTTTAACAACTACACAGTTGATCCTGGGACATCTAATGCCTAAACCACATGCTGGCCCTTCTGTTCTTACGAACCGTTCATTCCGCCCTTAGTGTGGCGGCGAGTCGCACTGTGCCACACGTTTCTACATGAGAGACGGAGATGGGCGTCCGGTCGACGAGTCACGGTTGGGCTATTCAACAATTGTCATGCATCAAGGGGTACCGCACGATTTTACCGCTAGGCTTTTGGCCGACGTGGGGCGTTGCGCTCCGTCAGTTGCGTATCGAACGTGGTGTAAGGCTGGTCGCCGGCGTCTGTCTGCCGTCGTCGGACGTCTCGTTTCTCTCGCGTATCGAACGGGGCGAAGGACTGTTCTCTGGCGTCTGTCTCCCGTCGTCTTACAAGCTGACACATTCGATCTCACATGAATATCGAATCTTCCTCCTGCTTAAGGATATCTTCAACGCGCATCTCGGCCTAATTGTACGATCACTTCTGATAACACTTTGGCACTGTCTACTGCCTAGTAGTAGGAGAGTGTAGACATGTTCTACCTTCCTACCTAAAGTTCCGCTTTCCACGTGGTTCCTACACGTGTCCTGATATCCGGGCGTCCACGCTGGGCTACGCGACACTCCTGTGTCAACTTCACCGTGATCTGATCTCCGAGATGTTCCACCCATCTCTTTATAAACTCGTTGTTTATGATTTAGCACATGACCCTAGTTCACCAAGCACCGTTTCCTGGTGTAGTCCACCAGGAAACCACTACATAAATCATTATGCAAATAACCTAAAACACCCCTAAATCGTGTTATGCTGCTTAATATGCATCACTCTCTAAGATAAACAACTCTCGCGTACGGGCAAATTACAGAACACCGGTCGGCGCCGGCAAAATCTGATGCATTCAGTCACATTTGACACGTTTCACCCATAAATAAAGCATTAGAAAATATAATTACCAAAAGAAAAATTGCAGAAATGCTACACATACAATGTGCGTAAATAATCGCCAATGGCTCCTGCTGTTTCCGCTGCGTGCCATGCGTGCCATGCGTGCATGCATAGCACAATTTGGGGGAATTATTCGAGTAAAACACTGCGACAACTGAAACACTAGATGCTACACGCGAAACTATTTACTTTGGTTAATGTCATTACATTTCGTTCCATTTATTTTTCGTGATAGATGACAACAATCCCATACTATTGATGTTTTGTTGGTAGGGGAAGTGCCAACGACGCACCCCTGAACTTTGATGCCTTGTGCAGCTTGACAGACAATGTTAATAGCCACATAAGCAAGAAAAGCTGATTTAGTTTGTAGTCATGTTTGATTGGTGGTCATTTCACATATATGCCACGTTTTGTAGTAAAGCTATGGGAGAAAATGATTTTGGGGCAAACTGGGCGTTTTGGGGAACACTGTTTACAAGACGCACCACCTGTTCACAAAACGCACCCCATTATATGTTGTATTAGTTCAATAGCCCCAAAACACACCCCCAGGAACAACAACGTTTGAACCTGTTCTAGTCCTACGCCGAAGTCTACACTTTATTGTAAATTCACTCAACAAATCAGAGCTGGGAATCTACGTGTCTTAACTCCGAGTGAGACACAAAGACTGTCCAGTTGGTGCTCCACTTGTTCTTTTAGCCAGGACAATATCATTATTAAATATATCAGACTGTCTTTTAGTGTAGCTGCATGGCTAAGTCACTGTAGGCTGGCCTAACTGTCACATATATCACAAACACTAAAGCCGCTGCCACACACTTCATGATAAAATTCTGCACAAGACTGACACAGAAACCAGTACTCTGTTGGTGGACCAGTGTACTTCCCCTGACAGTAGATACAAAAGTAGTCTTATGCTACTTCGTTAATGTCAGCAACATTCTGAGCTGCCCTGGCTCCACTACGTGTTCGGACTCCTCTGGCCGGTGTTGGTATGCCGCTTCTGGCTCTACATATAACCCTTGTCCCTCTCATGGCCATCAATCTTCCTTGGGGCCTTCCCCTTTCTCCGTCTAATTGTTGTCCTCTGACTTTCATCATACCTCTTGCTTCTCTTCTCCCTCGTCCTCTTCCTCTTGGTAACCCCCATCTCTTCCTCCCAATGCCACCTTTTCAATTAATTTTTTTTTGTAAGGGGACGAAGTTGACAGCTCTGCTATCTGAGCTTGTCGATTCCTAGCCCGTGGCGCAGCCTTTAGAATTAGTGAAAATGCTAGAATTTGCTGCGCGATAGGCTGTGCATCTTGGATTAGCATGCCTACTACCATATTCGCCTCCTGACCACCCCCGACAACATGCTCATGATCCTCAACAACCCGCTCCTGATTAACTAAAGCCTGGTCCTGTCCCCCTGCAACCTGCTCATGACCCCTACAGCCTGCTCCTAACCCCCTTCAGCCTGCTTCTGGCGAACTACAGCTTGCTCCTGGCCAACTACAGCCTGCTCCTGGCCAACTACAGCCTGCTCCTGGCCAACTACAGCCTGCTCCTGGCCAACTACAGCCTGCTCCAGGCCAACTACAGCCTGCTCCAGGCCAACTACAGCCTGCTCCAGGCCAACTACAGCCTGCTCCTGGCCAACTACAGCTTGCTCCTGGCCAACTACATCCTGCTCCTGGCCAACTACAGCCTGCTCCTGGCCAACTACAGCCTGCTCCAGGCCAACTACAGCCTGCTCCTGGCCAACTACAGCATGCTCCTGGCCAACTACAGCCTTCTCCTGGCCAACTACAGCCTGCTCCTGGCCAACTACAGCCTGCTCCTGGCCAACTACAACCTGCTCCTGGCCAACTACAGCCTGCTCCTGGCCAACTACAGCCTGCTCCTGGCAAACTACAGCCTGCTCCTGGCCAACTACAGCTTGTTCCTGGCTAACTACAGCCTGCTCATGGCCAACTACAGCCTGCTCCTGGCCAACTAAAGCCTGTTCCTGGCCAACTACAGCCTGCTCCTGGCTAACTACAGCCTACTCCTGGCTAACTACAGCCTGCTCCTGGCCAACGACAGCTTGCTCCTGGCCAACAACAGCCTGCTCCTGGCCAACTACAGCCTGCTCCTGGCCAACTACAGCCTGCTCCTGGCCAACTACAGCCTGCTCATGATCCTTTACAACTTGCTCCTGGCCAATTACAGCCTGCTCCTGGCTAACTAAAGCCTGCTCCTGGCCAACTACAGCTTGCTCCTGGCTAACTACAGCCTGCTCCTGGCTAACTACAGCCTGCTCCTGGCTAACTACAGCCTGCTCCTGGCCAACAACAGCCTACTTCTGGCCAACTACAGCTTGCTCCTGACTAACTACAGCCTGCTCCTGGCTAACTACAGCCTGCTCCTGGCCAACTACAGCCTGCTCCTGGCCAACTACAGCCTGCTCCTGGCTAACTACAGCCTACTCCTGGCCAACTACAGCCTGCTCCTGACTAACTACAGCCTGCTCCTGGCTAACTACAGCCTGCTCCTGGCCAACTATAGCCTGCTTTTGGCCAACTACAGCATGCTCCTGGCCAACTACAGCTTGCTCCTGGCTAACTACAGCCTGCTTCTGGCCAACTACAGCCTGCTCCAGGCCAACTACAGCCTGCTCCTGGCCAACTACAGCCTGTTCCTGATCCTTTACAACTTGCTCCTGGCCAACTACAGCCTGCTCCTGGCCAACTACAGCCTGCTCCTGATCCTTTACAACCTGCTCCTGGCCAACTACAGCCTGTTCCTGATCCTTTACAACTTGCTCCTGGCCAACTACAGCCTGCTCCTGGCCAACTACAACCTGCTCCTGGCCAACTACAGCCTGCTCCTGGCCAACTACAGCCTGCTTCTGGCCAACTACAGCTTGCTCCTGGCCAACTACAGCCTGTTCCTGATCCTTTACAACCTGCTCCTGGCCAACTACAGCTTGCTCTTGGCTAACTACAGCCTGCTTCTGGCCAACTACAGCCTGCTCCTGGCCAACTACAGCCTGCTCCTGGCCAACTACAGCCTGTTCCTGATCCTTTACACCTTGCTCCTGGCCAACTACAGCCTGCTCCTGGCCAACTACAGCCTGCTCCTGATCCTTTACAACCTGCTCCTGGCCAACTACAGCCTGCTCCTGATCCTTTACAACCTGCTCCTGGCCAACTACAACCTGCTCCTGGCCAACTACAGCCTGTTCCTGATCCTTTACAACCTGCTCCTGGCCAACTACAGCCTGCTCCTGATCCTTTACAACCTGCTCCTGGCCAACTACAGCCTGCTCCTAATCCTTTGCAACCTGCTCCTGGCCAACTATAACCTGTTCTAGACCAAAAATAGCCTGCTCCTGACCAACTATATCCTCATCAAGACCCCAAACAGCCTGTTCTGGTAGGATGATTCCATATTGGCACCTTGTGGGTCGTCTGTTATAGCCAGGTTTTTCCATCTGAAAGCAACATCATCAGATCATTAAGATCACAATCTCGTGTCAAAACAGTCACAGTTTACTCCACTGTGAAATTGTAAAACGCCTTGCTATTATATATCAGATAACCCGAATCACTTGATAATATTTAATCATTGTAAAACAGTTAGCCTAATTAGCATAATTATGATGTTTAACAATTTATTTTTTATATGCCCAGTTTATTCATAATAATCTCGGCGCTATTTTTTGCTACAAACATAGGTCTATATTAATAATGACAAACATGTACATTTGACTGCTTTTTATAATTATATTATTATTATTAATATTATCATAATAGCCAAGCCAAAGCCAAGCCAAATCTGTGCCTAAACCGTCCATTATCGTGTGCCTAAATCGCACACCCCGTGTGCGTTTTGAGAATTAGAGTAGGGTGCGTTTTGAGAACGAGAGTAGGGTGTGTTTTGAGAACGAGGGTAGGGTGTGTTTTGAGAACGAGAGTAGGGTGCGTTTTGAGATCATTTCTCAGATGCGCAGACTTACTTGTCATTGATTTATTGCGATAATATATATCAGAAAGTGGGCCATCACGGGAACCCTAAATGATCCATGCTATCTGCCATCTTTGGTGGGTTATCACAGCCTGAAATTGACTAATTGTCATTTTACCTTGCTGTCGCTCAAATCTCCTCATTGCTGCTCCACGTATACTGCACAAGGTCAGTGATCTCATCAAGTTGCAATCTGTGGGAGGCTGACTACATCTTATTTTCGGAACACCCTGGAAAGTGGAGGTGGGCCTCTTGTGCACAGTGGGCCTCTTGTGCACAGTGGGCGTCTCAGGCACGTCCCCTACTCTTTACGACATATGTCGTTGCGTTAGTAATGTATTCCCTTGACCCGACATGCTACCCGCACCCCGAGCGGGCGACTACAAAGCATTTATGAAGGTCCGCAGACATCTATGATTTCTATTGGTATGAAGCGAATGATTGCGTCAAGTTAAGTAACCACATTTAAAGTTCTGCATTGCTGATAAAGTATTTTTATAATTAGGTCCAGATTATATTGTATTATATTATTAGATAGATTATATTAGTTCAGTGCATAATCAACGCACATTTGTTCTTTAATTCACATGTCAAAATATGAGGGTTACAAAAAAAGATACTGTATATCAAAGAGCAATGATTGTGCGTGCGTGCATGCGTGCGTGCGTGCGTGCGTGCGTGCGTGCATGTGTGATTGCGCGCAGGCGTGCGTGCGTGTGTTTCCGAATAGTGGACAGAACTTTAATGAATTGATGACGTTCAAAGTGACGCACTAACCGTAGAACAAAGAGCGGTGCCAATGAATCAGCGGATCTTTTTTATGAACACACTTGTTCTTTATTAATGCGGTTAATCGGATGAATGGCGTATGTGTGGTATCTTATTATAGCATCTGTTAGCTTAAATGGTTGTGTATGTGAAAGAAGACATTCACTGACAGCGTACAAGAAGGTTCGCTGCTCTTTTTATGTGATGTATATTACAACAGTCGTTATTACAAAATTTCTGTTCACTTTGGAAACCTGCACGCTGCACAGAAAGCACATCTGCAAAAACATCAAGTGGCAAGAGAGAATCCCTAACACATAAGTCGTAAAAAGAGCGAACATGCCCCATTGTGTCGAAGCCTTGTTATGAACTGCACAACTCCGCTGAGCTGGACATACTATTATGATCCGGATGTGTGATGAAAGATATCCGAAATCTGTATTTTTGTACCGAACTGAAAGAAGGGCAGAGATCGCTAGAAGGACAACGGCATTTCAAAGCTGCTAAGGTCAGTACTTATACCTCAGAACGTGAAGCCGTGAACCGACTAGTTTAAAAAGCGATGCTTCACAATGTACCAAGGCTAGTGGACGCCCAAAGGGAGATGACTTTCCAACAGAGAAAACATACTCGCCATACCCACCCGTCCAGCACAGATGCTACTCATCATTAGACCTGCCAGCATTGCTAGGGTAGCATATCACACCCATGCCACCTGACACGTTCCTAATATGTCTCACTGGTAACTACCCTCGGGTGCTACGTTACTTGTATTACGTCATAGGCGGTCACGTCAAATACTGTTTTGTGTGTATGTATGGGTGGTCGTGTGTATATTTTTTGTAATTAAATATGTGACTTAGTAATACTTAAAATAAATGTGTTTAAAATAAATAACAAGCAAAATGTGGAACGACTGTTTCTCGAATAAAGACATTATTTGTTATGGTAGTCGTTCGTTTTAGTTATAAATAAAGGTCCCGATTGAACGAATGAACTACACATAATACATCTTCTATCAAATAAAGATGTTTACAAAATCTTAATGCAAATTTGTTTTATTCTGTGTACAATTCAGTCGCGAAGTTCCATCCGCAAATGGCGATCGAGTCAGTGAAGTCTCGTTTTATCTACAAGTGGGGGCTAGTTGGCAATGTTCAGCTAAAGTTACTTTTTGTGATAATTGTGTTAGATGCATTATTCCTGTCAAACCATGAACTACATTTGTTTAATCGTATTAATAAATGTACTATACCAGTGATATTCTATATAATAGTTGGCAATAGCATAGCAAGTTGTTACATCGTACGGGGCGCGTTGTTACATCATACGGGGCACATTGTTACATCGTACGGGGCGCGTTGTTACATCATACGGGGCACATTGTTACATCATTGTTACAACAACAAAAGTGTGGATCGCAAAGCATGTTTCACTCGTACATGTCAATGTTGTTGCATTAATTGGATTATATACATTTACGCACCATATATACAGTGTACATAATAGTACCCTGCGAGGACCTATAATTTGAGCCCAAGTCCGGCCCGCAGTTAGCAGTTAGAGTCCAGGTCGGGCCCAGGCCCGCAAACATTTTTCAAGCCCGGCCCGGCCCAAGCCCGCTAACTAGAATTTAGGCCCAGGCCCGACCCAGATCGTGAATGTTTGTCCCAGGCCCGGCCCGCAAGTTTCAGGCGCAGGCCCGGCCCATTTGCGAACCAAAGACGGGTAAGCCCGCAAGCCCGCGGCCCACTAAGTTTAGAGAAGATAAACCTATAATCCTATAACAAAGACGAAAAACGAATAAACTATATATATATATATATATATATATATATATATATATATATATATATATATATGAACATTGTATAATGTTTACTACTGAAATACAAATGTCAGTTGTTGTTCAGTAGTGTCTAGCTAGTAGTTAGTACTAGCTACTAGCAAAAAGTAGCAAGTGCTAGCTAGCTACTATTACTTTCTCATGTTACTGTTCAGGAATAAGACGTTGTTCACGCTGCTTGATCGGAGTCAGAACTTGCACACATTTTATACAAGCCGCAAATGGTAATTCCTTCTTAATCAACTACTATGCCGAACTTCGTCCATACTCCCGATTTTCCACAGCGCGATTTCAATGTATATGCTCCCTTTTTCAGCTTAACTTTGATATCAATATCCATATTGTAAATTACCCGTGTTCTTTCACCGCTATGGTGGGAGAATGAATAAGGGGCACCAGGTTTCAGGCTACTATATAGAAAGATGGGGAGGGCAGTGGCCTATAGTGCTAGGGCTTGCAACAACTGTGGTGAAGCCACTACTCCAGCCAGGGACCCACTCCAGCCAGGGACCCACTCCAGCCAGGGACCCACTCCAGCCAGGGACCCAGTCGAGCCAGGGACCCACTCCAGCCAGGGACCCACTCCAGCCAGGGACCCAGTCCAGCCAGGGACCCACTCCAGCCAGGGACCCACTCCAGCCAGGGACCCACTCCAGCCAGGGACCCAGTCCAGCCAGGGACCCACTCCAGCCAGGGACCCACTCCAGCCAGTGCTAGTGTCAGTAAGTCAGTAAACGGTTTAAAGAGTCTAGACATCACGGATTAAGGGATAGGAAGTTAAGTTTGAGCTGAAGTCTTTGGGTCCACGGGCCGGCCCGCCGGCCCGTGGACCCAAAGACCGGCCCGTGCAGGGCACTAAGTACATAACAAAGTAGGTGTTCACAAATTCATATATTAAGCTTTTTATTTGTAGTTACCAAAAGGGACACATTTCCCGAATTCATACAGAGCAAACTATTGTAAATGGAATATAAAGTATTGAATGGAATATGAAATAGTGAATGGCAATATGTATGCAATGCGAATTCTTGTGCGGCACAGTGTGTGAGGATGGAGGAAGTAGTAAGGAAATACAGAGGAGAGAGCAAGCAGGAGCAGCAGCGTGGAGGAGAGTGGAAGGCATTATGTGGGACAGAAAACTGAAGAAACAACTAAAAGGAAAAGTGTTGAAAGCCTGCGTAGTACCAGCCTATATATATATTCGTCACTGGGGCATAACGGCACAGGTATGTGCTAACAAACCTCACGTATTTCAGTCCTTTGCTACACATCAGCATACGAATTGCAATGGTAAATTTCAGGCTACAGAACACCATATGTATTGCTAGGTATATTCGTAAGTATTACTTGGGGGTCAAATGCGCCTACATAACATAACCAGCTGTAGTTTATATAATACTATTCCTAAATGCGGTGATATACGTCGAAATGGGTGCGTCATATTGGTCACGCGACGAAGAAAACGAAAAGCAAAATTATAATTATACACTTCAATATACATGAAAAATGAACCCACATTGACTATCGTATTATAAGATCTTTAACACATCTTACCTCAAAATCCCACTTAGGTCTCCCACCTATTTTTAGGCCAACTACCTTCATTTGTGGTAGAACCAACCTTCAATTTCCTGCCACATGGTTTAGCTGATGAGTATCCCACTAGGCGTAAGGCGTGTGTAATATATCATGTACTTACTCATTCATCCGTCAATACGAGCGCAACAAATTAAATACATATTTTAATAACATCTACATCATGACGTCCCGTAAATATGTAAACGAAATTACTGCGTTGGGGCATATCCGTACGCGGCTGTGCGGATCTGCCCAAAACGACCGGTGGAAGAAGATTGTCAATTTTCACGCACACACGGTCTATGACGTTAACAGTTTATTTGTACAATGACAATAATAATAGCACACATTAAAAAATGCATATGCCACCTATATGCATATATCATTGTAGGTGTGGTACCCATATCAATATAATTATACAATTACATGATATTCAGCAAAAACTAAATTTTAGTTAATACTTTTTTACCGACGCAAACAAGTTCAATTCGGTCGTTCGTGTGTTTAAATGTGTTTAGACGTGTTTACAGTTAGATGCTACCGTTGACCACGGTTTTGAAACCAAATACTACGCCGTTTGGTCAACAGTGACGTGTGCCGACATGCCTATGCGTGCCGACATGCCTATGCGTGCCGACGTGCCTATGCGTGCCGACATGCCTACGCGTGCCGACATGCCTATGCGTGCCGACATGCCTATGCGTGCCGACATGCCTACGCGTGCCGACATGCCTACGCGTGCCGACATGCCTATGCGTGCCGACATGCCTATGCGTGCCGACATGCCTACGCGTGCCGACATGCCTACGCGTGCCGACATGCCTACGCGTGCCGACATGCCTATGCGTACCGACATGCCTATGCGTGCCGACATGCCCCTGTATGTGTTTCATGTTGTATTCACGAAACATGAAAAAGTTTTAGGTGGTTAAAAAGTCGTTTTTGTCCACACATCGTTAATTTCGATTTTTTTAACTTCCGATGTTTGGACAGTGTCTGTTGGAGGACTTCCAACCAACTATTGTTGATGGTGAGTCCATATGTGTGCTATGTTTTCGTAAAATGACTCTGTAACTACGTGCCCCTGTATACAACTAGCCCCGTTTCCACGTACAAAAGCATTTATGACACGTGACTCAACAACAAATACATAGTGTCGGCGTACGATTCTTACCACTACAGTTTTATTTTATAATTTATAAATAATAATCCCTGTAAGTGGCTCGCGAAATACAGTCATTTTGATATATTATTTCCGTCTTAACGATGTTATTTTATCTGCAAATGCTACTTGAGGTGCGCTATCAATATTGCAATGTTTTTTCCATAGAACGTTGGGTGTGGCGTAGTTGGTTTGCAATTAATGATAAACTAACAACTACACTGTTTTTGCATTATAAACAATAGTCAATTTGTTTCTCAAGTCTTATGAGTTGCGTGATGTAATTCGAGCACCACAGTAGTTTTCTTAGTAAGTCGATCCGCTAACTCTGACGTATTTCCGGTGTCGACATACTGACCGCATAAATATCGACGTCGTCTGCCTAGCACATAGGACGAAGGAAACGGTCATCGTCAGCTCGCTACAGTTACTGCCTGCATCATGTGAGTATTGAGTAGTCTCCACTGTTACAAAGACTGGTTGAACGCTTTATACACTTGCACACGTAACTGTGTTGTTGTAATTGAACGGACTGTACAGTGATTCTGATCGGTTAACATTGGAACTACGTTGCTACAATCTTCATCTTTCATCTCTTAATATTTTCGACAATACGCGATTTGATGATGAAATAAAACATGGTAGTTCTACGACATATGCAGAGACCACTCTACTACAATTAAAGACAGACCAAATAATCTTCATATTTGCAAATGAAACGTGTTTTCATATGATGGCTTACTGTTCTGTCAAGTTCCCGGTTTTGTATATTTTTGACGGTAAATATGGTACAGCAATAAAGTTTAGACATGAACTACAACGTTGATAATTTATATATACATTAAGATCCGACAAATTTCGATAATTTGGGCATTTTAGTTATACGAAATCCCCAACTAACATTACAATATTTAACAAGATTGCCGTCCAAAGCAAAGCAATCCAGATGGCCAGTGGACAATGAAATCAATGGCTTAACGAGAGTCCATACGTATCCGTTTACCAATGGAATGTTCTGCATTCCCTTTAAACAAACGTGCTCCGTATGTTAGAAGATACAAGCACCTATAAACCTTCTGCAACGTGGACATTTGTGTCGACAAAAATGGGATGAACGGTGGTAGAATTAAGAGAGGAGATTCGGGTGAAAAAACGATGTCATGTCAAATTAAAAGTAGTAGGACCGTGTTGTGATTTGCGAAGAGAGGTAGACTAATATATGGTGGTACATTGGTTAAGAAAACGCATGGAAATAGAGGCACTAATAGGAAATCAGGAACAGTGAAACTGCGACTAAGGTGAAGAGTATGAGGTAAGACGATACGAACGATACGAGGGCAAGGATACAGTAACATTCAGGTTTTGCAATAACGTTTGAGAAACCACAGACGGAGAAGAATTGTGTAATGGCGGACAATGTGTGTCGAAAGTGAGGACATCCCGTGATGAGGCACTACTCCTTGATGATGCACTACCCCGTGATGATGCACTACTCCACAAAAGAAACAATGAAAATAATACAGAGAAAACGTTTATCAAGAGACCAATATAGTTTCAGAATATTACCCTAGCACATCACCCCACGAGCATCGCTCGCTGACAAAATTACTTTCAAACTCCCATAACACCATCAGCCATGCAAGGTCCGGTTTAGTGGTTACGTTCAAGACGAAAATTATGATTTAACAGAAATACACGTATCTAACGACAACTGAAATCGCTATATTGATAGGTAAAAGTTTCAGCCGTTTAATTGGAGACATTTGTTTTTATTATAAGATAGTCACAAATGTTCGACAACAGGGAACACATGTATTAAGAAGAAATAACCTTCGAACGATCGGTTAAACATCGTGTAATCGCAAATCCAAAATTGTATTCTGAAATGTCATACAGATTGCCAATGCTTTCGACGATTTTCCAATTGCACATGACGCTGCTACTGTTGATCATGACACTGCTGCTGTTGATCATGACACTGCTGCTGTTGATCATGACACTGCTGCTGTTGATCATGACACTGCTGCTGTTGATCATGACACTGCTACTGTTGATCATGACACTGCTACTGTTGATCATGATACTGCTGCTGTTGATCATGACACTGCTGCTGTTGATCATGACACTGCTGCTGTTGATCATGTCACTGCTGCTGTTGATCATGACACTGCTGCTGTTGATCATGACACTGCAGCTGTTGACCGTGACAGCTGAACGTGATTTATTTTTATTATTACTGTTA
This sequence comes from Lamellibrachia satsuma, assembly GCA_033239005.1. Classification (NCBI taxonomy): domain Eukaryota; kingdom Metazoa; phylum Annelida; class Polychaeta; order Sabellida; family Siboglinidae; genus Lamellibrachia; species Lamellibrachia satsuma. The sequence goes on from BSQZ01000057.1 coordinate 3,478,684, forward strand.
TTATTACTGTAATTATTACTGTTATTATTACTGTTGTTATTATTGTTATTATTATTGTTATTGTTACTGTTACTGTTATTGTTATTGTTATTATTGTTATTGTTATTATTATTGTTATTATTGTTCTTCTTATTATTATAATGATCAATATCGTCGTCATCATCATTATCATCATCATAAACATATTTCTTCCATATCTGTCATTATGAAATACATAACATATAGAAATACTAGGATGATTGTGGTTTAAATTACACAACGCTGACGTAATAACACTGACAAATACCATGACAGTAAAACTAAACCAACTGCGATATCATTTTACTTGAGGCATGTGATTAGCGATTTATTCGCTTGCAGGGACGGACGGATTTTCCTCGCAGTCACCGTGTTGGGAACGTTTGCATTCCTTACTGGAGGAACAGGTGCCATGTCGGGTAAGTGAAACTAATTAACAAATATTATTCATAAAAAGCTAATAAGCATATTTGGTAGGCTGATAGGGGTGAGGTCGGTGATAGGGGTGAGGTCGGTGATAGGGGTGGGGTCGGTGATAGGTGTGGGGTCGGACAATTCGGCAATGTGCAGTGTTAGGCTCACGTGTTTTATACAATTAGCCAAGTGCGTGGATGTTAAATATGCGTGATTAATTAATGAACACACCACTGGCGAGTAGAAAAAATATATTATATTTATTTGGTGCACAAAACAAATAAACGGATGTTTGAAAGACGTCATTTGCAGTTGTATTCATGCAGATGGAGTAGCATTGTTTTTCGTTATATAATTATAATATTAGTAAATGTAATGTGATAATAATAACATATGAGTGAATGTAATATCATTAATACACGTGTACATGCACACACGCACACATGCTCACACGCACGCACACACACACACACTCACATACACACACGCACACACACACGTGCGCGCGCACGCACACACACACACACACACACACACACACACACACACACACACACACACATACACACACACATACACACACACACACATACACATACACACACATACACACACACACAAACGCACATACGCACGCACGCACACACACACACACAAACACACACACATACACATACACATACATACACATACATACGTACATACAAGAACACAAACGTTTTTCACATATACATTATTCTATATTAGATAAACCAACAAACGTCATTATATAACATCAACGTCAAAACTCGCAAATAATTTACTTTTACCTAAACCAGTTGCTATATTTTAGATCAAACGTCAACATTTAAAAGAAGTGTCAAACTGCGATAGATGAATACAAGTGTAAATATGAACATGTTGACACATATTGTATGTTGCAGACCTGTGCGGCGGAAGGCGATATGACCAAAGCAGTCAAATTTGCTGTAGGTCCAAGATTCTAAGCAGGCCAGCCAACGGGAGGTGCTGCGACTGTGTAGCATACGATTCAAATAGATTCTACTGCTGCGGCGGAGCGCAAGTAGTTCCGTCTCGCGCCTATTGCTGCAAGCGCAGAGCTTACAACCCAGAAATACAGATTTGCTGCGTTGACGTGATTCAAAATAGGCCAGACAACGCAAGATGCTGCAGGCGAGCAGCCTACGACCCGAATCGCAGATATTGCTGTGCGGGTAAAGTGGTTGTCGAGTCCCGCGACTACTGCTGCAGTGGAAGAGTAGTCGACGCAAGAAGAGACATGTGCTGTGGAGGTGTCATTCAACGTAAGCCGAACAACGCGAGATGCTGCGGCAGTGCAGCATACGATTCCAACTACCAGTTCTGCTGTGGCGGTGTGGCAGTGGTGGGGTCACCCGAGCTTTGCTGCGATGGCAGGCCAGTCAACGTAACAACTGAGATTTGCTGTAACGGTGTCATTCGACTTAGGCCAGTAGCTGCAAAATGTTGTGGCAATGTCGCCTACAATTCGCGCACAAGTAGGTGCTGCACAGACCACCTTTGCTGAGCCAGTGCCCTCGGCACATGCAGTGGCGTCGCATCGTGTGTACATTGATACGATGTCAATAAAATATTGCAGATACATATTTGAATATTTTCCTTACACGTATGACACAACTCTCCTCCCTTGCATAGCGAAGACCAAGTCATTGTTGAATCCCCAGTAATCGTATTACTGCTATAACATATCTACAAACCGTGAGCTACCTGAATATAGAATACTAGTAACAAAATAAATAAAAATCGAAATAAAAACCCAGAAATCAAATCATCAAAACCATTCGCAAGTAATTCGGGGCTATCCTTAACAGCGTTACTCAATAAAAACATGACGCATCTGCGACATAATTATACCTTCACTTTTTGGTCAGTCGCGGACTCCCCATAATTCATTTACAGGTCACATCCTCCCTAGCAAGAACATGATTGCGATGTCGAGGTTAGATGCGGTTTCCACCACACCAAACCAGAACGTGATTGCGATAGCGTATATAGTCCATGGGTCAAAGCAGATATAAGTGGACAAAACATAGTTGTGTTTTTAGAAGGTCCATGTCTACGGATCATTAATTGATATTACAACCATTGCCAAAGCTTAGTTGTAGAAATATAAGATGGCTTCCAAAATGGCCGCCGAATTGACCATAGCCTATACAATGGACGCTAACTGTCCAGTATATGTTTCGGTGCTAAGTAAGGCCTCATGTTAAAGGTAATTACATTTTTATCTAACGGTATTTGGAGGGGTTCGATGTACATTGTGGGTAATTTATTACCCAAAATGGGTAAGCAATTAGGAAACACTGAAATGACACAATGATATTTCTCCTCCATTTATTGCTAATTATTTCAAATATGATCCTCGGCAAACCCATGCCTAGCAAAAAGGGTTAAGCAGTTCCTAATCGATAAGCAGGTCCAGTTGTAAACAGTTGGACTGGTACGCTGTTGCTATATTTCCTACAAACTTAACACTAACAGGAAGTGAATTCCACAGAGTTGGTGCTGAACTGAACAGCTCTAGTACCGACATTTGTCTTAAAACTGGGAACAAAGTAGATTAGAATTAGATGATCGAATCTGTCTGGGCTGTCTTGCAGGAGTGTGCAATGAATGCAAATATGCTGGTTGCTTTGATGAAATTGCTTCACGGGTAATTCTGCAGATCTTCAAAATAGTGCGATAACGGACGGGGAGCCAATGCAATGATTTAAAAAGTGGCACTGAGTGAGAAAAACGAGGAGACCGGGTAACTGCCCTTGCCAAACAATTTTGCACACGTTGAAGTTTCAAGGTGTAATTGAGAGCAATGTTGTGATCCAGAGAATTGCAATAATCAAGTCTACTGCTAACAAGTGCAGTTGCAATAGTTTTAGCGACAACAAAAGATATATATCGGCGAATACAATGAAGGTCACGAATGTGACAAAAGCAGCAACGACAAGTTTGTGAAATATACTGTCTACAATTTTTATTATTATTAAAGGTGACTCCGAAATTCCGTGCTGAGACTGCCGGTGTGAAATTCTGGCTCAACATAGATGTCGAGAAAAAACCATTAAGTTTACCACGATGCTTTTGTGTACCAATAATAAAAAAACTTTGTTTTATCTGCAGTTAACTTTAATTTGCTGTCAGCCATCTAGTGGAGACATTCACTGAGCTGGCTTAAAGAGCAATTTGTATCCGGGGTGGCCAAGGAAAGATAAATTTCTGTATTATCTGCATATAGGTGGTTATCCAAGTTGTGAGTTTAAATAACTGAGCTGAGTGGAGTAGTGCAAGAAGTAAAAAGTTACGGTCTAAGAACAGAACCCAGAGGAACACCTCATAAACTGGGTAGGGCCCTTAATAATATTACATGTTTTTAATTTAGTATAGGGGCTTTCAGGGTGACGTCACGCACCTAATCACGTCATCATCTGGTGGCGCTGGCTGGCAAAACAACCACATTCCTCCATTGTTTCAGTGTGTTTTGTTGGTTGCGTTTCTCTTATCTTTTGCATTTTATGCGTTTTGACACACCTTCGAAACCATGGTTGTGTCATGTGTTGTTGTGGGATGTACTAGTTGCTGTGTGGACGGCTCATTGTCGTTTCATCACATCCCAAAAGAGGAAAAACGAAGATAACTCTGGCTGAATGCGGTCAGATATAAACATTGCCAAACGATTGTGTTTGTGGACGACGTTTCAACTTTGAACCGCTGTTAACGGTTAATATACCAATGGATATATTCCATTCATGACTGTTGGCAGCTGTTACATAAAATTAAAGCAGAATGAACGCAGAAAAAGGAAATGTTTTTAATCTCTTTACCCTATAACAGTAGAGGGCCTGCAGTTTGTAATGTGTTTTCACAAACACGAATACAAAAATCGCTTTTGCTGAAGAGACATAAAACAAAATCTGTGCATTACTAAACTTTTCATTTATGTATCCGTTTTTACATTTATTATTACACAACACACATTAAAGCAATCTGCTCCTGTTTTGTATCCGTTTTTACATTTATTATTACACAACATACAGTAAAGCAACATGCTCCTGTTTTGTATCCGTTTTTACATTTATTATTACACAACACATATTAAAGCAACAAGGCTGATTTTGCGGGGACTGAACCGACTGATTTGCCGATTGCACCTAACAATGATAGCAACGAATCCACAAGTGCACCTTCAACATCTGGTCATGCAACAGACGACGTGGCGCCGGTAACGGGCAGTTCAGCAGCAAGCAGCCCTAACACGAGTGTTGGACCAGCTGACATTCTGCCGATACCACATGCATCGGTGTATCGCATGGAAGCCGCTGGTAATCGCCAACGTGGCTTTACAGCCATCTAAACAAGCACTACGTACAAACGAGCACTACGTACAAACGAGCACTACGTATAAACAAGGCCTCAATAAAATGCTGACCAAATCTGGATCCACACAAAGTAAAGCGACGAAAAGACCAGCCCGTGAACCTTCGTCAGCTACTTACCTGCTGGTCATTCGTCTACTAGGAACTCGTCTACTACAGACTCCAGCAATGCGACACATTTAAGTGATTTCGATGAACTCGGCTCGTCCGATTCTAATGGCAGTGATGTGTCATGTATCACGACTATCAATATTGTGCGTGCCGTGGCGGATGAGCCGAGTAATGTATCAGCCGATGAAAGAGACCACCATGAGATGCCTAGTCTGGCCAGGAAACTCGGAAAGGTGACTATGTGCTGGTCAGGTTCGATAAGAGGTAGTGGTGCTCGTATTATGCTGGCAAAATAGTACAGCTTAACAGCAGTGACGACGAAATTCAGACGTGTTTCTAAACACGAACATACATCCGTAAGGGTGCATCAACGGCGAGTTTATAGATGACTTGGATTGGCACCCTCGGTCCGACATAGTTGTCGATATATTGCAGTGTGACTTGGAGATATATGAAAACATTTTTATTTTACTTAATTACTAATCCTTAATAAAAGAAGTATTGTCCAGTCACCATTGCTCTGACATAATGTGCAGATTGCGGATGCTTTCTCAAGCAGGGGAAATTAAGCGTACAGCTGATACAAGCATATGTCAGTGTAATTTGGAGAAAACATTTGTTGCTGTAATTAAACCATACTTTTACTGCGAAATGACAAACAAAATGATTTGGAACAATTACAAAACTAACTACATGTTGTTTGCATTTGTTCGTCCTTGGGCCTACATTTGTTCGTCCTTGGGCCTACATTTGTTTGTCCTTGGGCCTAGATTTGGTAGAATAACCAGAATAACAACTTAATTATGTCAATGATATGCTACATATAATACTGTTAGGCTGTGAAAGATTTCCCCATTAGTTATGAATATAGTAGCAAAAAGATTCGTTAGCACTTGTAGATAAGCTGATATTTCGATGGGGCACAACTGCTAAATCGACGCATGCTAGTATCTGGGTAATAACTTATTTCACACATAGTTTCGTGGCTTTATATCTTAACATGATAACCAAGAATAACAATAAATTGCACATGTTAAATATTGGGCAGTTTCACCGCACAGTAGCTTTGTATTGTCTGTTTTCCCATTAGTTATGCGGTTGTGCCCGCCTTCCCCTATATCTGGCAGTCGGCACATCTGTGCAAGGTACGGGGGGCGCGAATCGTGCATAGCAGATCATGTCGTAGGCGAAGCATCATGGTATCATGTCCATATCAACGTCATAAGCAGTAGCAAATGAACCTCTCTTAATGTTCGCAACATACCTAGCATGGTTTCTAACCCGGCCATGTAAGACATCCAAAATGTGGAATCTGCACTGACAATACAATGTCATAATTATCTACAGAATTGAACCAAGTCAGTTAATGTCATACGACATGTAATTTGTTTGTAGGAGGTAACTACGATTTTGTATTTTGTTAATGTGATACGATATTTCGTTTTTTGTTGGAGGTGATTATGATGTATTTTGTTAATGTGATACGATATTTTTTTGTAGGAGGTTATTGTGATTTTCGACGAACAGATCGTTAAATTGTGTCTATGAGACAAACATTTTAACAAGATTTAACAAGATTTCCATCCCAAACAACAAGTTCCAGATGGCAAAGTGGACAAGGAAGCCATTGGCTTATCGAGAGGCCAACAATTTTCTCATCTTTGTGTAGCCCACCCTTATCAAATATCTGTCAATTCTATTTTTAAACATATTCACACTACAAGCATTAACACACTCATTTGGCAGTTTGTTCCATTCATTTATCACCCTCTGTGAGAAAGAGTACTTTCTCATGTCCAACCTACACTGCTCCTTAACTAATGCTGCTTTGTGTCCTCTGGTTCTACTGCCTTCTTTAAGTTTGAAGAACATATTCCTATCAACATCCTCATAACCGTTCACTATTTTAAATACTTCTATTTGATCTCCTCTTAGCCTCCTGGTCTCTAGTGTTGTCAAACCACATTGTAATAAGCGACTTTCATAACTAAGGTCTCTCAATTCTGGAATCATTTTGGTTGCTCTTCGTTGCATTCTTTCTAGCTTGTCTATGTCCTTTTTACGATATGGCCTCCATGCTTGAATACAATATTCCAAATGTGGTCTAACTATTGCTTTGTACAGGGGTACAATTAGCTGTTTCTCCTTATACATGATAGTTCTCCTAATTAGCCCTAGAATTTGATTTTCTTTTGAAGCAGCAATCCCACATTACTCTGAAACTTTCATGTCAGCACTAAATATTACTCCTAAGTCCTTTTCTTGTGTGGTTCTACCTAGTACAGCACCCCCATTTTATATTCTTCGTCCATGTTTCCATGCCCTATGTGTATACATTTGCACTTCCCAAAATTTAATAACATTTGCCATTTTTCTGACCACTTCACTAATTTATCTAGATCATCCTGTAAACTTTGTTTATCTGTATCATTTGTAACCTTTCTGAATACTTTTGTTTCATCTGCAAATTTGAGTACTTTGCTAGATATGTCATCTTCTAGATCATTTATATATATTAAAAACAGTATAGGGCCTAATACTGATCCCTGTGGTACCCCACTCAAAACCGATTTCCAGTTTGAAATCTCACCGTCTACTATTACTCTCTGTCTTCTGTGTGTAAGCCACTTTTTTATCCAGTTGATTACATCATTATCTATACCATGGGCTTTTAGTTTAAGTAACAATCTTTGATGTGCCACTTTATCGAAATCTTTCTGAAAATCTAAGTAGACAACATCCACTGGTGACCCGTCATCTACCCACTTTGTAATTTCTTCAAAAAACACAAGAGATTGGTTAGACATGACCCTGCTTTTAGGAACCCATGTTGAGATGTATTTATTAAATTATGTTTTACAAGGAATTCCACCATGTGGTCTCTAAATAATGTTTCGAGTAATTTACATATAACTGATGTTAAACTCACTGGTCTGTAATTGTCAGGCTTGTTCCTCGATCCCTTCTTAAATAGTGGCGTAATGTTTGCTTCTTTCCATTCTGATGGAACTATTCCTTCTTCTAGTGACAAGTTAAACAATTTTGCAAATGGTGTACTAATTTGCTCAACAATTTCCTTAAGCAGTTTTGGTGGTATCAGGTGATTTATTATCTTTCATCTTCTTAATTTTGTTTGCTATCATTACAGGAGTTACAAATACCTGCCCTAAATGTTCTGATTTATTTCCCTCAAATTTAGTAAATGGAACTGGAAGTGAGCTGATATCTTCTGTGGTAAATACTGAGCTGAAATACTCATTCAGGACCTCTGCCATTTGAAACCCCTCTGAAATTATGTTTCCCCTGTTGTTTTCCAGTGGTCCGTCCTTATCTCGAACGTTCTGTTTACTCCTTACATAAGCATAGAAACTCTTGCTGTCATTTTTTATATTACCTGCCAATTTTTTTTCAAAGGTTCTTTTAGATTTTCTAATTTCAGTTGTAGCTAGGTTAAGTGCCTCTTTGTAATTTGCATAGTCTTCATCCTTTCTGGTACACCTATAAACCCTCCACATAGTTTGCTTAAACACTATTTTTTCTAATAGCTTCTTTTGACAAGTGTTTCTTTCTAGACCGTTTTCCTTGTTTTTTTTCAAGGGAACAAATTTATCGATGATACTCTCAATTTCATATTTTAGAATATTCCAACATTCAATTGCGGTCTTATTCATCAGCATGTTATTCCAATCTAGCTTTGCTAAGTATTTTCTCATATCTTTATAGTTACCTTTGTGAAAGTTTCTCCTATACGTTTTTTTATTTTTACTTTCTGATTTTACGTTGATGTCAAAATGTATTTGATTGTGGTCACTGTTACCCAATGGTTCATGTATTTTTACATTGTCCACTAATTCGTTTTGTGATGATAAAACTATATCTAATACATTTTCTCTCCTGGTTGGTTCTAGCACGTGCTGAGTAAGGAAGCTCTCGTGAATTAAAAATAAAAATGTTTGGTCATCACCCCCTGTACTCTCTAGAGATTTCCATTGTATGTGTCCATGGTTAAAATCTCCCATTATGATACATTGTATTTTTGTGTTATCCGCTTCGTTTATGTTTGGACTTCGGTAAACTAATCCAATAGTTAATTTTGAATTTCCTGAAACTATTTTGCACCAAACAGCTTCATCGTAATCTGCTTCGCTTTCTAATTTTATTTCATATGCCTGAATAGATTCTTTAACATATAAAATAACTCCCCCTCCCCTTCTTCATATTCGATCTCTCCTAAACATTAGTTATTCTGTCAATCCTAATTCAGCATCTGTAATGTCTGTGTTGGCCCATGATTCGGTTATACCAATTATGTGAGGGTCAATATCTTCTACCATAATGTTTAATTCGTTTTTCTTATTTATTATACTCCTAGCATTTAAACACACGCATCTATAACCTGCTTCAGACATGTTTTTCGGACATTTTGTTATTGGCTTATCTGTACTAGCGACCTTTTGTCCTGCTTGAGGCATCTCTAAGTAATCCCCCTGCGCTTCTAGTTTAAATAGTGTTGATTACCAAAAATGTTCGTTATGCTACCCATGCCACTGTCTACTGCTGCTGCTATCCCTTCTGCAAATACTGCTGCCCCCTTTCCACTTAGATGCAGCCCGTCCTTCATGTACATATCAGCCCTTCCAACAAAACTTCCCTACAAATCCACAAAACCCACTTCCTCTTCTTTACATAGCTTCTCGACTAGCATGTTAATTGCCATCCCCCGGCAATTTCGATATCTATGACCCCTCCTTCCTATAACTGGTAGAATCCCTGACAGTATTACCTGCTCAACCCGCGTCTGCTTTAGTGTTCTGACCAAATTCCTGTATTTCCTAACTATGGCAGTTGTACCCTCCCTCTCTACGTTATTTGTCCCTACGTGTACTAAAACAGATCCACCCTTGCCCAAACCCACAATGTTTTCTACCCTCTCAGTTATTGCCTCTATTTTGGCCCCAGGCAAGCAAACTACAACGTCCTCTCCCTTGTTTAAGACTCTGTCGGTCTTCCTAACTCTTGAGTCCCCCACAAACACCCTCGCTCTCTTTCTCACCCCCTCTATCACTGCCTCTTTGAAAACATTAACATTAAAATGTGTCGTATTAGAAATTAGTTCTGATGTCATTGTACATGATTTACTGTAGCACTCTTTCGGTGAGAGTAGATTAAATTAGGTCATCCATCATATGTTTAATCAGCGGCAACTGGCAGATTGATTAGTGATGTAAGTGAATGTTTTACACGCGAATGTTTTACACATCCAAAGATCTAAACGTATTTGAACATATGATATAGATGCACCCATGTATTTTATTTAGCAACGATTTCGTATATTCGTGTATTTATATCTATACATGAAACATTTACATATATGGTATTGTGTGCAACATCTGTAGATTTGAGAAATGCAAACAGCGTGAATATGTTTAAAAACAAAATTTACAAATATCTAAGAAATGCGGGTTACACAGAGATGAAGAATTGTTGGACTTTTGATAAGTCAATGGCTTTCTTGTCCACCCGTCTGTTTTTTGCCTTGGATGACAGTCTTGATAAAAATCTTGTTAAACATTTGACAGTAAATCGTACGGCTATCTCTATCTGACGAATACGAAACCCCTAATGTATAATGTGATACTGCACCTATCATCTTACTATTCAACCTGTTTTCTCTTTGAAAACTTCCAGCATACACGATTATGATCACAAAACACCCATTACACATTGGATTTGAAATGTGTCCTTGTATGCTACGTAGCTTATTTGTTTATGGCGGCCATCTTAAAAATCAAGACGGATAAGTTTAGCTGTAGCTTGTTGACGTAATTGCATGACATAGCCGTCCATAACATAATTACATGACATAGCCGTCAATAACATAATTACATGACATAGCCGACCATAACATAATTACATGACATAGCCATCCATAATATAATTACATGACATAGCCGACCTTAACATAATCAGCAATAACATTTTGATGAAACCATCAAATATTTTCTTATGAACACTGTAAACATTCGCGAAACTTGATTTGCAGTATTATTACAGGTGCAGTAGCTATAAGCGAACTACGCATGACATATATGACGGAATATGACATACATAATATGTACAGCTTTCTGGCGTACAGACTGGTGCATAAGCAAGTATAGCAGACCATTCACAAACGTGTTACTTTCAAATATCCACAGTGAAACACATGGCACTGGGTGAGAAATCTCATAACCGGTAAGATAGCGACTCAAAGCAAATATGAAAATTGGGGTATTCATAATAAACGAAACAGAGCATATAACAAGAACATTTCTGGAGGAACGGATCGCTTGAGCCGTCACGAAACCAGGGTTTCCAACGGCCTCGCTTCCCATGACAATGGACTGCGCCTGCGCTGAAATCTGACGACGTGTGCGAAGAACAACGATACATATACGAACCGTGGCGTAAACGATGACCACAACTGGCAGAATCCCGCCCAACGCGCAATATACAGCATAAAACACCGACCATTCGTTGTTCACGGGGATGTAATCACTAGAACACATATCAAAGTTCCATGTATAGTTCACTTTGAAATTAGCCGTAGCAAGAAGACAACCGAAAACCCAGTTAATTCCAATAATAGCGTAACAGCGGTTGCGAGGAAGTAACTGTTCAGAGCGAAGCGGGTTCAAAATGACGATAGCTTTCGACACTGTCAGCCAACACAGACTGTACATGGAGTTGAAGCCAAACCACCAGAACAGAAAGGCGTGAATATTCGGCAGATATGCGAACATGTCTGCGATGCCGACAGTCGCACTCGAACAAAGGGCGGCGCTGATCGGCATAAACGTACACCCGGTCGCGAGATCAGACACCGACAGCGAGAACATGAACAGGGTCGTACGATCTTCGCGCAGCTCCGGGTAGCGTGCGATCACGGCGATCACGAGGGCGTTCACAACCATGTTCATGATGACCAATGCGCTGATCGCCGGTGCTTTAATATCGCTGATTTCAGCCATAGTATTAGTTGTATAACAATTTCTGCCAACCGATTTCACTCCTTTCTTGCAAATGCTTATACAATTGTTCCTAGAACATTATTCGTTTTTGTTAAGACCGATCAGCAGAATATACTCCGATTTTTGTATCTCAGTCGGGCTTGTCTTCACGTTTATGACGACATCGTTGCCATTTCACCAGCGTATCAGTATCAGTTCACATCGGTGGACATATGTCCAGGTGTTTCATTGTATTAATATAGTCGTTTGAAATGTTATTTGAAATGATACTTTCCATCACTAGACTGAACAAAACGACGCGTAGCTGAACTCGGCGTTTGACAAATCGTTGAATATTGCTTGGCCGTGGAATCTCTCTGTCTTCGTGTAAAGGCATGCACCATGTACGTCAGTTAAGGCTGTCGTCAGTTTGAAAGCCGTTGAAGACGTTCACCGGCTAATCGCGTGTCCTTGGTGTCAGCGTTTACTTAGTGTTGGCTTTTACAACGCATCTGCTGATTAAATCCGTGCTGGAAGCGCTGCATGCAGCATTCCATAAATAGACAGGCTAATAGAAAGCATATTGCGCACATAATGACGACGTGCGGACGACCTCATCGCATTTCCGTCGCAAACAGCTTTAGCGATAGATTGGTATTTCCGTCAATGTCACTCGACCCATCACACACTCTGTGCTAATTGTTCCCATCTAGTTATGCATCTTTTTGTTTCTATCTTGCCCTCACTCTATGTTGATGTGTCCAGCATACATTTTAAATGCATATATGTTCTGCCTTTATAAATATTCGCACCCCTTTACGTTGTGCCAACATTTCATTAATGTTTGCATTTTCTACTCATATTTCCTTCCCATATCCATGTTTTATATTTCTTATCCTTCCCTGTGCCAATTATCGGTTTGATTTTTGTTGCATCTTCTCTCCTTGAACAATTATTTGTTCACGTTCTTTTATCGATGCAATTGTTACTCTGTTATGAATTATATTTTGTCCCTCCTTTTATTATAGTTGTACTACTTACTATGTACTATTTCGATGTGTTTTGGTATACTTAACTAGATTGGATCACGATTGGATCACATACCATAAAAGCTTCTTTGTGTGATGTTGTACTTAGGCGTAACATATTTGGGTTTCACGTCTTCTTCTCACCAAAGAGCGGCAGGCCTTACTAGATGTGACTACCCTGGTGGTGGATCGTTGATTTTCCTTGGTTAGCATTACAACTGGCCAATTTACAATGGATTTGTAATTTTGAAGCTCCTGTACGTTTGAGGCGTGACAGTGTTCTCGTGTTGCCATGCTGTTTCCGTGCTCATTATAATCGAGCACTTTCGTCAGGCGGCGCCAATTCTCAACACAATTGCACCACGGGAGCAGATTCGTTTGCAACCCAGGTTTTGTATTGTAATGCTAATCGATTTTTGTTCCCAGTGCTAAGATAAATGTCGGGACTAGAGTTTCTTCAGTTGGTGCACCGACTATGTGGAACTCATTCCCTGTTAATGTTAAGTGTGTAGGAACTGTAACGCCATAAACTTGCTTGTTTAAACTTGCTCATCCTCCATAGCTTCCTAATGCTGTTTAACCCAGCGTTTCTTAATCTTTTTTGGTTGCGACACAAATTCCCCTTCCAGTGCTAGCTCGGCGACCCATGCCTTCAAACAGTTCAATAAAATAAACACTGATAACATCAATAGAGTCAACATAAGTAAACGATCAATCTTGTTTCCTGAACAATGATAAAAATAGCTACACACGGCAGATTACTAATGGGAACTTTAGCTTTAATACCTGCTTGACATAAGGAGGTTGTAGCAATTGACAGGAACACTTTGGGTGCTTCATCTCCCAGAACCGGTTTTACTTATGCACTTTGACCCAGAATGCACTCAACGATTCCTTTTGGGTTTTTTAGTCGTAGTGAAGTGTTTCGTCATTTTGGATCTCGATGTGCTACTCTTGCAGCTTATCGATGCTGTACATTTCTTCCGGCAGATCTTTCATGGATTCCGCACCCATCTGTATTTGGACACATTGTCGGGGATATAACGAACCAAATTAATTTCGCCAAATGCTCCACGATAATATCTTGGATGTAGACAAATGAAGCTGCTTCACCCTCCAGAATCAAACGCAGGACTGAGAAAGTATTTCTTTCTGCCATGTTATTCTTCCACATCTTTAATTAACCCTTAAATGCTGTCAGCTTCTCTGATAGCCCAACCAGTGTCTGATCACGAACTTGCACTGAACGTACCGACGGTACGTACCATGTCGACAGCTGCTGGTTTCATCAATTCCTCACCAATGGTGTATGGCTTATTCTGTTTTGTGATCCGCCAAGCCACAAAATAGGAAGCTAATGTAGCTTGTTGGACGGAGTAGACCACTAATGTTGGTCGGAGTAGATCACTAATGTTGGTCGGAGTAGACCAATAATGTTGGTCGGAGTAGACCACTAATGTTGGTCGGAGCATTAATCCGCTGCCGCTTTATTTGTTGTTCTTCGTTTCGTGTGAGAATGCTTCGCTGTGTTTTCGTGATATTAAGTCAACAGTTATGCATGCAGTTTTATATTTTTGCTATTATGTTAGTATTAATGTATATATGGGTTTATTGTAAAGTTGCTTGGTCCCTCAAGGTATGTAAATGGCTGACAGTGACCACAAGGCATCACCCTCATATTCATCATTGGGCCCACACCTGATATTTCACTTATCGGTACTATCTTAGGGGCTGTAATTGTTGATTTGGTGTTACAGTATCTTACAGCCGTGGGGGGGTCCTCGTGTTTGTATGTTCTTTGAGCATGGCTCGCATTACCTGGTTTCGCCCACGTATTTTTGATGGCAGCTTAGACCGGGTATTTCGTATATGGTTCCACATATGTGGTACCAACACGAGACCCCTCAACGGCGGCCACAACACCACAGCTAGAAGTGCGATAATGCTGTATCTTCCTCCAGTGTCGTTGTAGCGGTTTAACTCGCATGTGCTGAATACAACAGGAAGCCGTCGTTAGTCGCGGTATAAGCCACAGGAGATCAAATGATATACATTAGTAGACCAAACATTATGCTAGAAACAGAAAACGATTTGATTAAAACATAATTAAAACATCATTGTCTTGCAGACGAGCTATTGTGAAGAATAGTATTGTTGCAACCTGAGGAAATAAAGTAAGTAATTCAGTAAGTAATAATTAGCATCGTTATCACAATAGGTGCGGATACTTAGTTCATTGCGTGTCATCACGAGTGTGCTCCTTATGTGTCCGAGCAGACTTGTTACCACGAGTGTGTCCCTTATGTGTCCGAGCAGACTTGTTACCACGAGTGTGCTCCTTATGTGTCCGAGCAGACTTGTTACCACGAGTGTGCTCCTTATGTGTCCGAGCAGACTTGTTACCACGAGTGTGCTCCTTATGTGTCCGAGCAGACTTGTTACCACGAGTGTGCCCCTTATGTGTCCGAGCAGACTTGTTACCACGAGTGTGCCCCTTATGTGTCCGAGCAGACTTGTTACCACGAGTGTGCTCCTTATGTGTCCGAGCAGACTTGTTACCACGAGTGTGCCCCTTATGTGTCCGAGCAGACTTGTTACCACGAGTGTGCCCCTTATGTGTCCGAGCAGACTTGTTACCACGAGTGTGCCCTTATGTGTCCGAGCAGACTTGTTACCACGAGTGTGCCCCTTATGTGTCCGAGCAGACTTGTTACCACGAGTGTGCTCCTTATGTGTCCGAGCAGACTTGTTACCACGAGTGTGCCCCTTATGTGTCCGAGCAGATTTGTTACCACGAGTGTGCCCCTTATGTGTCCGAGCAGACTTGTTACCACGAGTGTGCTCCTTATGTGTCCGAGCAGACTTGTTACCACGAGTGTGCCCCTTATGTGTCCGAGCAGACTTGTTACCACGAGTGTGCCCCTTATGTGTCCGAGCAGACTTGTTACCACGAGTGTGCCCCTTATGTGTCCGAGCAGACTTGTTACCACGAGTGTGCCCCTTATGTGTCCGAGCAGACTTGTTACCACGAGTGTGCCCCTTATGTGTCCGAGCAGACTTGTTACCACGAGTGTGCTCCTTATGTGTCCGAGCAGACTTGTTACCACGAGTGTGTCCCTTATGTGTCCGAGCAGACTTGTTACCACGAGTGTGCCCCTTATGTGTCCGAGCAGACTTGTTACCACGAGTGTGCCCCTTATGTGTCCGAGCAGACTTGTTACCACGAGTGTGCTCCTTTTGGCTTGGAGCAGACTTTCCATCGCGTGTGCTTCTATATTAAGTATAGTATTGGGCATGGAAAAGATGCGTGACCAGTGGAACTGTAAAGATACATATGAAAATAAGAATAACTCTGGCCTGCAGTTTTGGTGCGTGGGAATGTGCTTTATACACACCACCTGCCCGGTCTAGTAGGGAACACACAACACACTCGTTTGTGAGATCGTCGCACGTCCGGTGATGAAAAATCAGCATTTGGCTTTAGTCTGGGTCGTCATATCTCTGGATGGAGGACCTACGTACGTACAACACGTCATGTCACTGGATGGAGGTCCTAAGCATGTATTACACATCGTGTCACTAGATGGAGGTCCTACGCACGTACGACACGCGCGTTGATGTCATGTACACCGACAGACACAAGCAACGATTTTTTTTGCCGTCAACGTGCCATATTTCCTCCGGAAGTAGGCGACCGGTAAAACATGATATTGATTATGTTGATATCTTCTTCCGTATAAAAACAGTCAGCGTGTGTGTATCTGATTAGATACACATATGCAGCAGGTCGGCTGTGACAGACGTGTTCGAACCTCGCCTGAAGAAGTTGCGCTGAATTGCGCCCTGGAAGAAATATTCGTTGTTCACGTCGGATACACATGCCCAACTGACAAAAAAAGAGAATGGAAGTGAGTTTCTGCATCGAAGCAACATTCACGTGTTACGCACGTAGAGAATGTTATATAGTGTTTTTCAGATGTATGTGGTGATGTACACATGATGTACACAATATTGTATAGCGTTATTCGTTTTGCTGAACGTCCAGTCCGTGTTCTCGTTGTGATAAACTAGACAAACGAGTCTACATGAGAGATACTTTATGGTGAAATACTGTTCGAGCCATATGAACGTTGAATGTTTTTAGACATCCGTGATCAGACAGCGAAGCATACAGTGATGAACATTGTCACAGTATTATAACAGAGAATTTCTTGCAATCATGAACACGCCCGAGTACAACGATATGAAACCGACGGTGATCAGCGCTGTAATCATTATGAACATGATCGTGAACACCCTCGTGATCGCCGTGATCGCAAGGTACCCGCAGCTGCGCGAAGATCGTACGACCCTGTTCATGTTCTCTCTGTCGGTGTCTGACCTCGCGGCCGGGTGTACGTTTATGCCGATCAGCGCCGCCCTTTGCTCGAGTGCAACCGCCGGCATCGCAGACATGCTTACATTCCTACCGAAATTTTACACATTTCTTACATGGTGGCTTGGTTTCAATTCTATGTACAGCCTGTGTTGGCTCACCGTATCGAAAGCTATCGCCATTTTGAATCCGCTCCGTTCTGAGCAGGTGCTGACTCGCAGTCGATGTTACGCCATCATTGTACTGACCTGGGTATTTGGCTGTCTTCTTGCAACTGCTAATTTTAAAGTGAACATAACGTGGAATACGATAATTTGTTCTAATCGACTTCCGAAGAATCACGAACTGTCGGTCTTTTACCTGCTATATTTCGTGGTTGGTGTTGTACTGCCAGGCATCGCAATGGTATATTGCACCGTACGCATATGCATCGTGGTGGTGCGTACGCACAGACAAATATCGGCCCTGGAACAGTCGGTAACTGTCAGAACCGGAAACGCAGGTTTCGTGACGGCACAAGCGATGAGGTCATCTAAAAATGTGATTATTATATGCGTAATGTCGTTGGCTCTTAATATACCGCTTCTTGTTTTTTTTGTAATTCGAAATACCACCAACATTGTTCTTCCAGATGTGTTTATTTTCATCGCTATTTGGATATTTCAAAGCAATACTTTTGTTAATAGTCTGCTGTATTTGTTTTTGTACCGGTCTGTAAGGCGAAAAACAGCACAGATGATTTCTACAGTGATTGCCAATATCCGTGCACTGCGCAGTGAACGCTAATAACACGTTGTGCTGTCAAATCAAGCCGAAATGAGTGATAACACAATATGAGGCCTTGAAAATAGTTATTGAACGTTCACAATGTCCGTCAATAGAATAAGCATGTAAACTTTTGAAGTGTTCTGACGTCTGTGTACTCGTTGAATGATGCTTTCATATTTAATTTGATTTTCGCACATCTTTTATGTAAGATAGTTTGTATAGGTTATGAAGTATTTATTAACTAGAAATATTATTTATTATTGTTATACTACCTAGTGTATATGCTTGCGTACGTCCGTGCGTCCGTGCGTCCGTGCGTCCGTGCGCGCGTCTTTTTGTGAGTTTTAGGAAACATGTAGGCCTATATAATGCGTTGGTGAAAGTGTATGCTTCGAAACATATATCAATAAAATTGTTTCATTGATAATTGGTTTGAATCTGTTTTAACGCAATTGAACTAAAAATACCACACACTACAACTATCACCAAATTACATCAGGACAAGGACTTCATTGGCTTATCGATGGCTTATCGATGGCTGAACAACGTGTCATTTATGTGTCATCTATGTGTGGCCCGCCCCGCCAGTTTTATGATATGCTATTCTGATCTTAGACATGTTCATATTGCTTATGTTTACACAGTCAGAAAATTTATTTTTCCGTTCATGTATGTGAGTATTTTGTTGCATTTATACAGTCCTTTTACTAACGTTACTTCGCGTCCTCTAGTTCAAAAGGTTTGAAAAAAATACTGATATCGATACTTTATAAATATTTTATACATTTAATTTGATATTAACCTCATTTGTTGACCAATGTTTACAATATCTATGTCGGAAAATTTTCGGACAGTGTGGTGGGCTCTCGCTATCATAACGGCTTATCTGTCTAAATTCTAAACGTTTAAACAGGTCGCAATTTCGTGAGTGATGGTTCGAGGTTGTTTACATTAAACACGGCTACACCAGTCCGTGTACGTCCCTTCAGCTTCAACTTAGATTACCTTGAAACATACTTTTTGAATTGCACATGCTTACGGTATTAGCAGAACTGGTACAAGGTTAAAACCGCATCAAGTTTGCAGCCATATTCTGACAGACAAACAGTTCACATACTTGTATAGACAATAGGTGGCGCCATGGTGGTCAATGATCTACTTCGTGTTGTGTGGGCTGAGAAGGTGCAGGAGTTGCAGACCTCTGCATGACCTCTGCATGGGACGCGGTCTACTGGCTACAAAGTCACCTGCAAGCGTGACACGAAGATAGCGAGCATCGAATCAAACAGCCATGAGACAACCGCCGGTGATCGAGACCAATAGAGGCTGACTGTTCAGAAGGGCATCAGAAGAGTAGACGAGGAACGATCTATACATCGGGCAGAGAAGTGGGATCACACACTTAGGCGTGCCATTAAGTGGGATCACACACTTAGGCGTGCCATTGAGTGTGATCACACACTTAGGCCTGCCATTAAGTGGGATCACACACTTAGGCCTGCCATTAAGTGGGATCACACACTTAGGCGTGCCATTAAGGTGGACGATTACCCATAAATAAAGTAATTAAACAGTAAATGCTATAGGTTGTTTGAAGTCCATTAAACCAATAAAAAGGTTAAAAAAAGTTTTTTTTAATATATGACATAGCTACAAAATTAGCAAAACTGTTATCAAAAGCCACATTTTACTCACAAGGCGCAATGTCATTTCAGCAAAAGTTGGCCGACATGTTAATTTATTATTCATCTCTACATACATAGAAAACACTAATACAACTAAAAAAAAAGTACCTGGCTAAAAATAACGGTTTGCTATCTTAAAATCAGTTCCGAACAAAATGTTCGTTGTCCGCCGACGGCCTCCACTGGTAATCAGTATTGTTATTACTATTATTAAACCTCGAGACAGCCAGCTTGTGCAAGCACCTGGCTTTTACGCCCGCTTACACCGCTTCCTTTTAATTGTTGTGCTGTGTAGTTTGTTCCACTGGGTTTTATTTTTGGGCGATCCGACGGAGCTGCTTCGGTACGTTAAATTAATGCTGTTTTCATTATGAATTCACGTTCTTAACTTTCTTCTCTTTCTATAATTTGTGTTTATTATTTTCATAAAGGATGTAGTTTCAATCGACAGTATAACTTATGTGTTGATTTCATGTTACGACCTCGATGCGCAGTTAAAGATAAATGGCCAAAACGTCCACCAGCTTTAATGAAAACTGGAAATTGATAGATATAGTGCACTGCTGCAGCATCACTCAAGTCTAATTTAACTCCTACGTCGCATCGGTCTTTAAATGTAGCTTCGAGCAAAAACGCACGCTGAACTGGCTGGAATAGTTTGGCTCGGAGTGCTTTAGAAAGGCCTTTCATATATTATACACACTGCGTTTGCAGTGCAAACGACAACATGACAGCAGTCCGTGAAAATGTGTTTTTATACCCTGTTGATGCTTAATGCTTATACCTTGTTGATGCATAATGGCAGAACCCTGAGATCGTTTGTTACAGGAACACACAAAGAGTAATTATTGGTTAAGATCATTATTTAATAATTGTACTAACATAAAATAATACGTATCAATGACAAAGTAGCTTGGCAGCTAGCACAAACATGCGCATAAAGAAAAAATACAATACATGTATATCAAATGAGATATCGCTTAACTGCCATTACAAAGTTGCTCATTGAGAAACAATTATTAAATGGCAAAAGTAGAAGTAGCAAAGGTGGGGGGTCCTTTGTCCCACCAGGCCTCAAAGGTGGGCGGCCCTTCGTCCCACCAGGCCTCAAAGGTGGGCGGTCCTTTGTCCAACCAGGCCTCAAAGGTGGGGGGTCCTTTGTCCCACCAGGCCTCAAAGGTGGGTGTCCTTTGTCCCACCAGGCCTCAAAGGTGGGGGGTCCTTTGTCCCACAAGACCTCAAAGGTGGGGGGTCCTTTGTCCCACCAGGCCTCAAAGGTGGGGGGTCCTTTGTCCCACCAGGCCTCAAAGGTGGGGGGTCCTTTGTCCCACTAGGCCTCAAAGGTGGGGCGGTCCTTTGTCCCACCGCATAAACATAGCATATCATCATCATAACAATGCTGTACAACGATCAACTAACCAGTAATATATGCATCTAAAATTAAAAGTGAAGTACTACTACTACTACTACAATTCTCATGGATGAAATAATTCAAGCACAATTCAATTGTTATCAAAATTGTCATACAGCATACGTATTGAGAACACATTGTATAAATACTATTTTGACATGTGTAAAAAATATTCATATTGGTACATAGAAGCAACGCGTCAGAATTGAGTGTTCAAGGGCTGTCTAATTTTAGACAGCATATTTCTCAAATGTGTCGTTGTTGATTTCATCACATTCGGAATCTTTGCCGCCTTCTTCGGCCACTCTAATTTTCTGTTGCGAAAAATAGCGAAATTGCTCTTTTTAGCAGTAGAATTGACAATTGCAATTCCTCTTCCAAAATTTTGCTCGTAAGGATATCACAAAACTTCAACGCGGCCAAAATTGTTTTGCAAGGTCTTGTAGTTTTTCTTACTCGGTGCCAATTCTGAAGTCTCTGCATTGGCTTCCTGTCCAATATTGTATTATTTTCACGATTATGTACAATTACCAAACACTTTCATCTATGCAACCTGCATATTTAGATTCACTGCTCACTCCTGAAAGAAATCTTAGACAACTTGGATCATCTAGTTCTGATGTACTTTTTGTTAACAGAGTAGAAATAACATTGGAACTAGGTCTTCCTCGATTGCCACACCAACTCATTGGACTGTTACTGTTACTGTTAGGTCGGCAGGAAATACAATTGAACGCGTTGACGCGCCTGTACGTTCGAGTTCCCGAGGATCTTGGTGCAATGGACGCATGTTGTTATTACTGTAACTTTTAACTAAATCATAATTATGTAGCCGAACCTTCTGCGGGGCGTGATAACACGAAGTAAATCGTAGACATGGTTTAACGACAAAATGTACGACAATGCAAAGGAATATACGTACAATTAAGTTATAAAGCTTATTATTTCCTCACGATGTGCTATAATGGATGGTTTCACCGACGATGGATAATATTTAATATAAAATAATCACAGTCGTGGCTGACACTAAAAGAAACTGAATTGGATCTGCCAATGGAAATGTCCCTTAGGCCTATATCACAGTATTCGTGTGACTTGTATGTGTAAAGATGCATATATTTGAGAATATGCACACATATCAGTTGTTAGTACATATAAAAGCTATGTCATGAAACATGTTTATCACATTGCCATTGAGCAACTGGTCCCTTTGAAAACATATGAACAACTGCAATAGTCGTAATCCGAAAACGACCCGTCACATGCCCTGTCTGGGTAGGCGAAGTATGTGAAATGTGATGGGCACCATAGTAATAATCTGATTGTAGCAAATAATTCCATTAGTACATATTATAAACTCTGTTATATTAATTAGATAGCCTACGGGTACTGTCGAATGTACTGCTTCATATACAAGCGTGCGAACATATTTATAGACAGGACACGACAGTGACGCACTTCCTTTCATAATGGTCATTGGTCGCACATCGGGGGAAGTGGTGTGATTTAACTCGAGTAATTATATAGTGATAATATTGCAAAATTGTATAGCTAACGAAACAAATACAGAATGAAGAAAACAAGATTTTGTAAACGACAAAAGTATGAACCTGATTCAACTTCCAATAAAGGGAACAAACACATTTGTAATTATTAACCTTCAGCGGGTCAGGTTCATTCACCTGTAAATAAAATGGTTATACAATTTTTAATTTTTGCATAATTGTCCTTAGTGGTCATTTTGTACACATAGTCGCACACCTATATTTTTGACATAATAAAACCTTTAGCAGCATAGCAAAAAGAACGAATACACCATCGTGTTGTTATGTAAGAATCCAGGGATAAGGATAAGGATAAGGATAAATTTTATTTGTCAAAACAGCAAAAAACATAGATAAATTATATTGAGTGGCAATATAAATTATATAAATACATATGATACATGCACATATAGAACTGTACAATATATAATAGCAACTAATAAATCATCAATAAAAGTAATACATTATGCACCAAAAAAAAAAAAAAAAAAACATTTGCTGTGGGAAGGGAGACTCCTACTAAGACCAACAATGGTCGCTATCGTAGGAGCCACCCAAACTAACAATAACAATAAACATATATTCCCTATACATATATTTCTACATTAAAAAAGTAGAGAGCATGTTTGGTTTTTTGTCTGTGTCTTACATATAATCAATTTAAGTGTGTGATGATGTGTTGTACTGGTGTGTTTTATGTGTTGTTTTCGCCTGTACGCGTGTAAGCCTGTGTGCAAGTATACAAATTGAAAAGTTTAATTGTGATTGCATGAATTGTGTTATGCTCATTCATAATTTATTTAATTTAGTTGGCATATATAGCAATTTAGGAGAGTGCATGTATCATTATATTTTTGTAGCATGTAATTTTTGGCATAACTTGAAAAGCCTTTCAAACTATGAGTCACTATCTTGTCTATAACTAAATCAGGGATATTGTTTATAACATGTGGCAAGTTGTATTTAAGAATTTTTTTTGCAAATTCATGTTTAGTTCTGTAAGTATGTAGTTCAGTTGTTCTCCTAGTACTATAGTTGTGAATGTATGTATTTGGGGTTATTTGCCAGTTTAAAAAGTAGACAGGTAGATTTTGATGTCTATATTTGTAATAAAATTTAAGTTCTTGTAGTTTTAGTAAGTCTTCTACTTTTAGTGTGTTGAGTTTTTTAAAAAGTGGTTCTGTGTGTGAATTGTATTTGCTTAATGTTATAATTCGTACTGCTTTCTTTTGTATTTTCACTAATCTGTTTCTTTGATATCCCCATGTCGTAATACAGTAATTAATATGAGGTAATATCAATGCATTGTATAACATAATTTTTATTTCTAAAGGTAATACATGTTTTAATCTGTTTAGTATTCCTATAGTTTTGGAACACTTATTTGAGATTTTTTCTCTGTGTTTTTTCCAATTTAAGTTAGTATCTATAGTTAAGCCTAGGTAGTTAAATTCTTCCACTTTCTCAATATCTATATTATTTATTTTGAGAGATAATGTCAGTGTAGTTTTGTTTGGCATTTGGAAGGTCATATATTTAGATTTACTTTTATTTAGTGATAGCTTATTTATATTAAGCCACTCAACTATTTTGAGGAGTTCTTCATTTATTACTGATTCTGTACTTTTATTTTGGACACTATCTCTGAAAGTTTCAATAGTGCTAAATAAAGTGGTATCATCAGCATATATTATAAAGTTAAACATTTGGCTGGCTTGTGAGAAATCATTTATATATATAGTAAATAATAGTGGTCCTAGGATGGACCCTTGTGGTACTCCAACTTTAATGAGTGAAGTTTCAGATGTGGTATCATCAAATTCGGTGTACTCTTTACGGTTGTTTAAATAGCTTTTAAATAAAAGAAGAGTTTTACCATCTAAGCCATAGTGTCTTAATTTATTTAGTAATATTGAATGGTCAATAGTATCAAATGCCTTGGAAAGGTCAAGAAAAATACTAATTGGTAAGTAATTTCTATCCATTTTAGTAATGATTCTATCTACTAATTCAAGTGATGCATATTCGGTTGAATGATTAGGTCTAAATCCGTACTGATTATCAAAAAATAGCTTAGAATCAATAAAATATGCAGATAACTGATTGTGGATGATTTTCTCTAAGACTTTAGAAATAGTTGGAAGGAGAGAAATAGGCCTATAATTTTTGAATAATGTTGGGTCATCGTTCTTGAAAATTGGAATTACTTTTGCAATTTTAAGTTTATCAGGAAATATGCCTGTATTTATGACTTGGTTAATTACTAAGGTTAAGGATTTAATGATTGCGGGTTCAATTATTTTCAGCAATTTTGAAGAAATGCCGTCGAATCCACTACTGTTTTTTGTAGGAAGATCATTTATTGTTTTCCTTACAGTTTCTTCATTAACATTCTTAAATTTTAGAACAGATTTAACTTGTGTATTTAAATAGTAGCCATAGTTTTTATTTCCTTTATATTGAATGCTTTCTGCAATAGTTTGACCAATGTTTGTAAAATAGTTATTGAATTTCTTTGCTATATCAGTTTTATCAGTAATACTAGTACCGTTTTCTTTAAAAATTGTCGAGGATGTTTTCTTTCCTTTATTTTTTGAAAGAATTTCATTGATGGTTTTCCAAGTATTTCTTATGTCATTTTTGAATCGGTTAAATCGTGATTCAAAATAATTTTTTTTAACTGCACCAATATTTCTTTTTAATATGGAGTTGTACGTTTTGAGGATAGCATTTGTGGTCTCATAATCTGGTGAATTAGGGTCAGACATTTTTAATTGTTTATAAAGTGTGTCCCGATATCTAATAGATTTTAACAGACCTTGAGTGATCGATGTCGAATTTTTATGTTTGTATTTATTAAATTTCATTATTTTAAATGGCATGTACTTATTTTTTGCGCGCATAATTTCTTCATGCATTATGTTATAATTTAGATTGGGGTCCTCATTTTGATGTTTATGTAGTTTGTTGTAACAGTTATATGAATCTATTTCAATTTGAACTTTCTGCATGGCTTCTTCACTTTGTGTATTTATTTTTATAAATTTGGGAGGAAATTCTATTTTTGGAATATTGTCTAGAAATAAAAAATAAGGTTGATGGTCTGAAAATGTTTTTGTGAAGATCCCAGCAATGCTTTCTAATAAAGATTTATTTAGCTTACAATGAGTCCCTCTGGTAACTAAACATTAAAAGCTTGATACATGGAGCTGTGAACACGTACATTGTTATGTACACTGTGTATAAAATGTATAAGTGTGTATAAGATGTATAAGTGTGTATAATTCAGTTAACGTAATAACAGTAACATGTGCGAGTGACACTTGCTTTGTGAACCACGCGTTCTTTGTTGTAACAACGTGCCCCGTATGATGTAACAACTTGCTCAGCTTACGGAGCTAGTTGCTACAGTCAACCGCGTTTGGAAAACTTCCACGTAATACATTTTATTAACACGAATGATAAATGTTATGTATATGTTGACAGAAATAATGCTAATCTAACGTACTTTTCACAAGAAGTGACTTTATCTGAAAAGTGTAACAACTAGCCCCGGTCTCCCCTA
>BSQZ01000058.1:0-74846 GCA_033239005.1 Lamellibrachia satsuma
GTGCAAATGACGGGCTTATCTTTCAACGTGCTCAGACTTGCATACATCCAGTGGACGAACCAGCGCTTTAACCACAACGCTAATATGACTACATATAGCCAGGTTATTTAAAAAGCGCCTTTCCCGAGTACCAAAATCCACTAGTGCAGCTGTTAGTATCGCCTTAATGCGTCCTTTCGGGAACGCAGTAGAGAGGTGTCATATTACGGAATACAGCACGACCCCATTCCTAACATGGTATGTAGCCCGCCGCATTCCGTGAAACGCGAGCATATACCCTACTCCCTCCGGATAGACCCACGAGCCATTCACCCCCTTACCTCATTAATGGTAGCGGTCACGTTAGGGTAGCGGTCACTCCGTTAGGATCAGGGGTCACCACTGCTGAGATCAGGTCGGGATCATGTCAAAAAGTTGGGGTTACGACGGTTAGGGTTAGTTCCATTCGCCAGGGGGCGCCCTATGGTATATAGGTCGCCACTAGGGGGCGCTTAGGGTACCCAGACGGTTCTGCGACCGGAAATGACGTCATCACTGGTCACCTCTTTTGATCGGTCATTGGAGCACTATAACTACTGACGTCATCGTACACGTGAGGCAGTTCATAACTGCCCTCGTCTCTGTTGATGGGTGTTGTAGTTTTTCTGATCCAGATGATTTCTTTGATGTGCCGGATTCTTCGGTTGGGTTCCTTGTCTACAATGTTCACTCCCTCCCAGTCTATGATGTAGTTTTCAGTTGTCGCATGGTCTGTAAGGGCGGATTTATTGATGGTAGACATCATTCTTTTTTCCCCGCTCCTTGTGTATTTCTCTTTTTTCGTGTTGTCTACATCCTTTCTGTGTTCCTCCAGTCGTGTTTTAGTAGTCTTCCTGTCTCCCCAATGTACTCAGCACCACAGTTCTTGCATGGTATTTGGTACACCAGTTCACCCTGTTCTTCTAGCTCTACTTTGTCCTTGGGATGTACCAACAAGCGCCTGAGGGTGGCGTGGGGACGCATATTTGTTGCTACTCCATATTTCTTCAGTACTCGGTGTACTCTCTCTGAGACCCTCTCTGCGTATGGGATGACTACTTGGCTCCTGTAATTTCTGTCATTTGTTTTTTTTTCTTGTTCTGTTTCTTTTTACAGCTATCTGTCACCTTGTTCAAGGCCCAGGACGGATAGCCACATACTCTTAGAGCTTCTCTCAAGTGTTCCATCTCTTCCTTCTTGTCCCCCTCCTCTGAAGTTATCGTCTCACACCTGTGCATAAGGGTTCTGATCACTCCTAACTTCTGATGTTTGGGGTAGTGGGACGCAAAGTTCAAGTATTGGTCGGTGTGCGTCTTCTTCCTGTACACTGTAGACTTCACACTGCCATCTTCCTTTCTGGTGAACTTCGCATCCAGGAAGGGCATGCTGTTGTTCTCTTCATCTTCCCGCGTGAAAATGATGCTTCCTGTGGGGTCTACAGTGTTCATGTGTTGTTGTAATTTCTTTGCCTTTCCCGTGTGTACCAGGCAAATTACATCGTCCACATATCGTTTCCAGTTTCCCGGTTGGCAATCTACCGGTGCTGTTGCTATTATTTTCTGCTCCAGGTCCTCCATGTACAAGTTGACAACAATGGGGGATACCGGACTGCCCATGGCTACTCCAAATTTCTGCTGGTAAATTTCTCCTTCAAATCTGAAGTATGTCGTCTCCAGGACAAATTGCAACAACTCCATGATGTCGTCTACGTTTAGGTTTGTTTTCTTCTTAGGTACTGATGAAATCAACGTGACACGTTGATGAAAGCCTCTACCAGGTAAACTAAACACACCTTGGATATGTAAAATGAAAGTTATTGGAATTGAAAATGAACTATCCTGAAGAACGTTCAGTAAAATTACCTACTGTGGTTTTCTATTTGACGTAATATATTTATGATTTAGAATATTTATGGTAGTGATTTTATAATATTTATGATAATACTGTTATAATAGTTATGTAATTATGTAATATATGATACGTAATTATTTTAAATTGACACTCCACTGACATACTCAACTGATATAGAATTTGGAACAAGCGCCATGATCGCCTTGGACACTGGCGCTATACAAGTCATCATAATTATTATTCGAAAAGCAAAGCCATACCATACATCGTCATCCCCACTTACATCACTCCATCCATCATCCCTTCATGATAATCCCACCCACATCACTATTTGCACCATCCCTTTATAACACCCCACTCACACAACTGACTCCATCATCTCTTCACGACATCCCCACTCACACCACTCCAAGCACCAATCCTTCACGACACCCCAACTCGCATCCTATCCATTCAAGACATCCCCACTCAAAAACTCCCTACATCACCCTTTCATGACATTCCATATATTCCTCCACCATCCCTTCATGATATCCCTACTCACATCCTTCCATCCATCAACCCCTTGTGACATCCCCACTCGCACTACCCTATCCCCAGTCCCTTCAACACATCCCCACTCACATAACACCCTCCACCATCCCTTCATAACACTCCGGGTCACATCACTCCCCCCACCATCCCTTCATAACACTCCGGGTAACATCACTCCCTCCACCATCCCTTCATAACACTCCGGGTCACATCACACCCTCCACCATCCCTTCATGGCACCCTACTCACAACACTCCCTACATCACCTCTTAATGACATTGTCTCTCGCATATCTCCCTCTACCATCGCTTCATGATATCCCCAATCACATCACTCCACCCATCACCCCTTCATGACATCCCCACTCGCATTACTCTCCCCTTCCCTTCATGACATCATCCACACATCACTCCCTGCATCATCCCTTCGTGGCATCACCCACACCACCCCATACATCATTCCTTCATAATATCACCCACACCACCCCCTACATCATCCCTCCATGACACTACCCACACACCAATCCCTACGTCATCCCTTCATGACATCACCCACACTACTACCTACATCATCCCTTCATGATATAACCCACACCACTCCATCCCTTCACGACATCACACACACTTACCACTCCTTACATCATCATTTCATGATATTACCCACACCACTCCTTACACCATCCCTTCATGATATCCCCTACACACCATTTCCTCCACCATCCCTTCATAACATCCCTACTCATCTGTCGTTTTTGTGCGTACTCTGTTCAGTGCTTCGTCTTTGCAGCACGATGGTAGTTCGGCTGTTTTGCTGTAGTGGAGGGTGTTTGAGGCCACCGAGGTATGAATGTTACGCAGAAATTGCACGCGGTTCCTGAATCGCTCACTGATAGCATTGGCTACCTAAACCAAGATGTGTGTTTTTGGTGGTGGCAAATTTCTCTGCTTGCAATAAGAATGATTGTACAGCTACAAAATACCAAGTAACTTAAGAACTGTGAATTTTAAAGACTTTTTGTCTTACAACGCATCTAGATTTTGTGGAACCAATCATGGCGAGTCATGCATCTTATAAGCCGTCCAATGTTGAAGACGGAAAGGATGCTATTATAATAAGATTCACTTCAAGTTTATTACAATAGCAAGCTGGACCCAAACTCGATATATCGTCTGTATACCATCAATGGAAACGTATTTAATTGATCCCCACCTTTTTAGATTTATGTAAGAGCACTCATTTCAGGTTGAGCGGAAACAGACACTTTTCCAAGGACGAAAATCACATTCCACAAGTTATGCAAAATGTTACCCTTTTCAAGTTGATATACGTAACGACTAAATTTAAGTAAATTTACGTAACGACTAAATTTAAGTAAATTTAAGCCAATTGGAAAAGTAGCCGCCAACTTGCTGGCGACTGAAAAGTCGATACGTGTCTGCCGGGTTCCAGCGATGCCATATTTACTAACGCAAATTTGCAATCGTGTAAATTCTAATCGTAATGGAACTGACACAACTGGTTACAAAATAAGCTTGCAATCGTGTAGAATAATATCGTAATGGGATGGAAATAACTGGTTACAAGATAAGTTTCAGGTGGGATAGGTCGACAAAAAATGTCATGCCGTTCCTTTTTGCCATATTCACCATTTTCAGTCATCTTACCAATCTGGATTCATGTAATACTTTACGTGTTACAACTGTAAAAGTGTACAACGCAAACCAGCTACATTGTATGTCAAATTGTATTCTGCTCCATAGACGTCGGAAGCTGTTAGATGTGGGGGAGCGAGGTTGACGGGTGTGCGCCAATGCCTTGGATGGAGGTGAGCATCACATTCCACCCTACCCCCCACCAAATCCACACCCGAATTCTGGCAAACATTGGGGAAATATTGGAGGAGCAAAGTATATTCGAGACTTCACCCAACATATTGGGAAGGCCACATCAAGCACACCGGTTCCGACGCCTACATGTGCTTATACGTATAAGTAAAAGTATAAGCTGACTACGTGTGGTAATTAAACCGAACAGTGTATTATATTTCTTAATACCTTAGACAGATGTTCAGTCCCTTTCAACGGTGTTACGTGGAAAATCACCTTTGTCATAACATCCTGTGAACAAAGCACATTGCTATTTTCTGTTGGAATCCACTGCATTAGGAGAACATGAATGTCTGTTTTGTTTGACCACGCCCAGTGTGTTGTTGACCATATCGCATGCCTTGACCATACCGCAGATGATAAACAATTACATATCAGTGACTTGTTTAACATTGCAACAATTGGGGCCAACATGCTATTAAAAAATAAACGTTCCAGTTTGTTCTTTTTCTTACTTTTCCGTTCATGTGTAGATGGTGTGTTGACGTCAAAACATTTCAAAAAGTAGATAATTTTGGAGAAACTGTAAGGTTTATTAAAGATGAGACCCCAATATGATCAGAACGTCCGTGCCTCTTTAAGGAAACTACATAATTCATTACATATTTTTTTCTTTATTTAACTGTTTTTTTGTCTAACGTATGTGGAACAAATGTGGTATTATATACTATTAATATTCTAAAATTATTGATCAATGCTATTTTAGTTAATGCATATAATTATTATTATTATAAGTTTCTCCAATAAATACTGACTCTCGATGTTTCATTTAACAGTACGCATACATGGCAACTGTCTGAGAAACACAGTATTTCAATTACATAAAGTTTTTCCTTTTAATATCAGCAATTTGGCTGAAACAAATACTTGTTTGGTGAACATTTACCTAACTGCCACATTTTTGTCCTGGACTTTCCGCGTTTCTTTGTTATTTCCATGTCTTTAAAATGGTATTTTGGGTTCTAAATATAAAATTAAAACACATACTTATTACATTATATATTTGTTTTATCGTAAATTAGATACTAGAAAAAAACGGGTTTTGTTTTAATGTTAGTATCTGGGAGATATTGGATCTGACACGAACCCCGATATCGTAAAAAACGTTCAATATATGCATTATTAACATCTCTATTATTTTATTACACCACAACATATTATTATCCAACTGTAGCTAAACATAATTCATAATGACAGCAAGCATTAATCCAATATACATGTGTACATTTAAAATGCAGAGATTCTCCATCACAGATGTTACGTTTTATTTTCAGATTTTCTCAATGTTAACAAAAACTATTATGTCACTGTCTTATATGACTGCTACGCATTGGTGTAAATAAAATAAAGAAACGTTTTCCTCACGTTTGGAGCAGAAGAAGATGTGTACATATGTAAAGGAAAATACAACATTTTATTCCACCCAAGAAAACATAATAAAATCTTAAAGATAACTTTTACGTTTTACAAAGAATAATTGGTTCTAAGCAATTAAGAAAAGTATTCTATTTATAATGATACTGATACTAAAACAGTTTTAACAACAAACAGTTTTCCAACAGTTTTCATTATTTAGACATTTGAGAAAAATATAAATGTTCTGACAAATACAATACTAAATATATTACTAAAACGGTCAGTGACACATGGGGAATTTTTACACACACCCATAGAGGAGGTCTGTGTCCAAGTCATGATGCATTTTAACTGTTGCAACTTTAAAAAAGTAAAATATCTATGAAACGCATATTAGCAAATCTCAAAAAGTCATCACAAAACTGATACACACTAGTCAATTTTCAACATTTTGTTTTAATTAGTTTTCCAGCTTGGATGTGTACTTCCATCATTACTCGACATGATGGTAATGACGAAAATATAGTTGTTCAACAAAGTACAAAGTTATTAGGAGATTTGTATTTCTGGAATTCGGCGAGCTTTAGTATAGCTGTGTGTTCAAATTATCAGTTAGTCTTTGTCATAGTAATGTGGCCACCACAGCATGCATTTCCGTTTACTTTTCTAAATGTCATTTAGAAAATGTACAACAAATTCCTGTTGAACAAATGCAAACTAAGCATTATTGTGCCTTTTTAAGTTTTTTTTAAAGTGTATTGCTTTCAGTGGCGCCTGGAACGGCACGTTACTATGACAAAAACGAGTAATGCTACGTGTCACGTTAAAATAAATTATTTCAGGTAGTCTTGGTTTTGAAATCATTATCACATGCAAACAACACAAACAACAACAATCTTTAATAAAAACGTGGCCACCAGATCATTAACTCAAATAACATACATCCACAAACTTTTTATAGCCTCCTCCTTTGTCAAGAAATGTCGTCAGCCACCAGTTAAAATTCTGCGCATCCAAAGCAAAAGTCGCGTCACGGCTGTAGCATTCAGAAGCACACGGCAGAAGTAACGCACATGTGAACTGCCACAGCAAATGTGACAAGATCTACAATAAAGATAAATTATTCATTAATAAATGTTATTCAGTGCGATCTGTCGACACGAACAGATAGGTCCAATGTAAACTATAAAATGGGAGATACTGTTCTAGGTACTACTGTAAAAGAAAAGGACTGAGGAGTTACAATAAGCGCTGATATGAAAGTTTCAGAGCAGTGTGGTATTGCAGCTTCAAAGGGTAATCAAATTCTTGGATTGATTAGAAGAAACATAACATACAAGGGAAAAAAGTTAATTATACCTCTTTATAAAGCAATAGTTAGACCTCATTTAGAATACTGTATACAAGCATGGAGACCATATCGTAAGAAGGATATAGATACGCTTGAACGCATACAAAGGAGAGCAACTAAAATGATTCCAGAACTTAGAGATCTTAGTTATGAAGAACGCCTGAAAGAATGTGGTTTAACAACTCTAGAGACAAGGAGGTTAAGAGGAGATCAGATTGAAGTTTTTAAGATATTGAATGGGTATGAAAATATTGATAGAAATATGTTTTTCTCACTCAAGAAGGATAGCAGAACTAGAGGACATGAGGTAAAATTAGTAAAGGGTCAATGTATATTGGACATCAGGAAGCACTCGTTCTCACAGAGGACAATAAATGAATGGAACAAATTGTCTACAGATTGTGTAACTGCTAGCAGCGTGAATATGTTTAAAAACAAGGTTGACACATATCTCAGGAGGGCGGGTTATAAGTAGGTGAACATTGTTGGTCTCTCGATAAGCCAATGGCTTCCTTGTCCACTTGCCATCTGGGCCTTTGGCTTGGATGGCAAATCTTGTAAAATCTTGTTAAATGTATTTACAAACTACAAGGTGGCAGCACTATTCGTGAAAGCTGAACACTGGTAGTGTAACTTGTTGGCACCTGGAGGTACGACGGCCCTCATCGCATCGCAAAATATATAACTCTGAACATCCCCAAATCTGGTGCAAAATAAAGCTGGCTTCTATCTGATACCCACCTCGAAAGTTCAGCAACACGAGACAGTAATTAAATCAGTGTGTTTTAAAACTTTAATATGCAATAATATATATATTGATCTAATATTTTAGTGGGGCGGCATAAACGAACATATTCATCGCATTGTGCATTTTGTTATAAAAGCACCAAATTTGGCACACATGTAGACACTTATATTCTGAACTGATCTGGATATTGAGTCATCGTAGGTTTGGCCACTGACGGCTGCGGGAGCCATTTTACAAAATGGCCGCCTAGGGAATGCTTAGGGAGTAGCAAATTATTTGATTTGTACAGGAAAAAATCAGTCTAATTGGACTAATTAGTCTAATTAGGCAGCGAGTTTCCGAATGGAAGCAAATGGTGAATGTAGATAACAATAACTGTCTTGGCACTTGGTAGCAGCAGCAGCGGCGGCGGCGGCGGCGGCGGCGGCGGCGGCGGCGGCGGCGGCGGCGGCAGCAGCAGCAGCAGCAGTAGTCATTACCAGAAAAAAATACATTGGATCAATGTATTATTACAATATGGGTCACCCTAGAAGTTACTGATGGTGGTGGTTACTGATGAACAGAAGATGCATGTAGACTAAACGTAGTGGTGTCCAGTAACACGGTCATGTCCAAGAGCTTCAAATTGGTTGTCATTGAGTGTCATGTGCCATCAACGTCCCCGCATCCAGCTCGGACAAACTGGAAGCTGTGTATCATTTGCCAAGAGGACAAGGCAGTGGCACTGCCATGTCCTTCGCAGTCCAAGCGACAAGACATGGGGAGTGGGTACAGTTCACGTGGGGAGTGGGTACAGTTCACATGGGGAGTGGGTACAGTTCACTCCCAGAGAATGTGATCAAATTCAATGAGCTTGGACAATTTCAAGAACACTTAAGTTGGAAAGACTCAATAAAGGCCATGGCATTGAAGCGGCCATAGTCGTAAACAATGCTCAGTATCATCAAACATACAGGTTCAAATACAACAAATCAAAACTGCAAAGAGCAGAAGAGCGAAAACTCAAGACAGAAGGCGAGAGCCACGACGTACCAGCTGCAAGCAAACGCACCAGGTCGTATTCACGCTCATCGAGAACAGAGAATATGGCCCAAGAAGCTTGTTTCTTCTGCGGACAACTTACTGGGACCGACGGTCTTTATCAAACAGTGACATTTCAAACGAACAGCCGGATGCGGGCCTGTGCAGTCCTTCTTGAAGACACAGAACTGCTGGGGCGACTCAGTGCCGGGGAAGTGGTCGCCTGGGAGCTAAGTATCATACCAAGTGCACTGTACAATCGTATCAGAAAGGCCCAGACTGAAGGATCTAAGGATACAGATCAGGAGCGAGAAGTATCGGAAATTGTCTTCACTGAACTGGACCTCTACACTAAAGAGACCGGGCTAGATGAGGAGACGGCAGTTGGCTGATCTCGCCTCGCTCTACCAGTCCAGAATGGAACAACTAGAAGTCACGCTCGACACGAGGGTCAACTCCACACGACCCTAGCAACCACTCCTCGCCCAGTTCCCTGACATGACGGGAGATACGTCCTGGTGGCATTTGAAGAAGACGTCGGTGCTGCTCCCGTCAAAGCCTGTGAGCTGGACAGTGACAACGATGAGGTCCACCTTGCACGTGCTGCACAGATCGTGCGCCGGCGAAGCCAAACACTCCATTGGATTCCCCGAAAGATGCCAAGAAGAATATGTGCCATCACTGCTGGTGAGCAAGGTCCTGGAGGGTCCCAGCATCAAGGACCAGACGGCAGACTCAACCACTGCAACACTTGCCATCGCCCAACTGAAGTTCAACAGCACCAAGCACAAAAGGACGCGTGACACCACAGCATCCGTCACTGTCAGGCACACTGCTGCGCAGGAGACGCCAGTTCCCATGTACATACGGATTATGTTGCACGTTCACACACGCAAGAGGGAATTGGTAGTACACAAGATGTCACACCTGGGCATGAGCAGCTTCTATGACCGCGTTCTCTGGCTCTCAGCTCACAGAGGGAACAGTGTCTGCCAACAGTTTCACAGAGAGCAAGTGGTCGGCCTTCCGAAGATGCGTAGCAAAGTGTTCACAGCTGCCGCCGTAGATAACATTGCAGTGCAACAACTGCGAATGAGTCCTTCGATGGTACTGCTATCTCCCTCCTTCAGCATCCCTCTTTCGCTGGTGAAGGAGTGGAACGAAGCACTACCATCGTTGGAGGATCTGGGGATGCTAGCTCCAGGACCGTCGGCTACTTGCAACAACATCAAGAGCTTGTCTGTCCCAGCTGCTAGAGTGGAGTGGCGTCACTGACCAGAGACGAATCCAAACAGCAGACTGATGAAGAATACCTGTGGCTAGACCATACAAGGCGGGTCATGGAAGACAAACCTGGGACAGAGGATAACACTGATGGAGAGGCAGACCTCAGCAAGTCACCACTGCCGGATCTGACCTCGCTCGCCCCATGCAACCATGAAAAAGCTGACAGTCGCACCACAAGATAATGATCCGGACTTGTTGACACCAACGTTGTCGAGTCGGTGGCCCAGGGGGCTGCAACCAGAAGATGAACTGCGGCTAGCATTCGGAACTGGCAAGAGCTTCCGGTAACTGGCAGCCCACGAAATAGCAACTGGCCTGGAACCGGAGAAGGCACGGGCACTGCCAATGTCATGCACACCATCGATAGGTTCGTTATCCTGCAGTATGACAGAACCAGCACATGCACG
Source organism: Lamellibrachia satsuma (assembly GCA_033239005.1). Lineage (NCBI taxonomy): Eukaryota > Metazoa > Annelida > Polychaeta > Sabellida > Siboglinidae > Lamellibrachia > Lamellibrachia satsuma. The sequence goes on from BSQZ01000058.1 coordinate 10,459, forward strand.
GACATTGACAAGATATGAAAGAAATTCTTCGCAAAGAAGAACAGTGTGCATCTGATATCGCCAACCAAGGCAGCTGTGGAGGAGCATGTCAAGAGGGCGGCCTACCAAGGATGTCATGTGTGGGGCCAGACACTGCTACCAGCACCAGAGCTGCCTCCACCAACCAGCTAGAACTGGTCCAACAATGAGAAGGGGATGTACGATCCGCACTGGACAAGACTACCCTAGCCAGCCCATACCTGCTATGAGTTAATGTCATGCAAGTGCAAGAAGGGTTGTGTGAAGCGTTGCAAGTGAAAAAGGCTGCCCTCGAATGCACAGCTTTGTGTGTGTGTGTGTGCGTGCGTGTGCGTGCGTGCCTGCGTGCGTGCGTGCGTGCGTGCGTGCGTGCGTGCGTGCGTGCGTGCGTGCGTGAAGGGGATGCTCACATAATTGGATTACTGGCCACTGAAGGGAAATGTAACAGTAACCCTGTTGACATATGAACAGAACAGACATCTGATAAGAACTAAGATATATTTCAACATAATTTTATCTTGGTGTTGAGTATGGCTATGTTTGTTGATTGATCCTTTCAATTTGAACCGTGTTCTTGAATACGTTGTACGTTGTGTTCAACTGTTGAACTGTCTGGCTTTTAATCGTATAAAGCATAACATGTATTAATAAAAACAAGGGCTGTTATTAAATGCTGAATTTTCATCAACTGACTATTAAAACAGCACAATTAGTGCAACAACTCCTTGTCAATCACTTTATGCAATCTTGTAGAAGCTTAGAATGTCAACTATCCCCACTTTAAGTCACCTAGTTCCTTTGGAGTTGGCTGTTTTGAAGACCGATTAATTCTGATTAAATTGCCTGACCGCCATTTAATAAATTGGTCGCTATGGCCGTCTAAGACAAAAATTGTGATGGCTCAATATCTATATATAATTTTATATATCAGTCTAGATATGTGCCAAATTTGGTGCTTTTATCACAATATGCACAATAGGTTTGCTATGCCGCCGCACTGTTTTCGCAAAAGTAAAATGGTGAAACTCACTGTATAAAACATGGACTTAATTGATAACATGATAATATTATTAGCCAGTTGAAAGGACAAACAATACAAAATGGGCAATAGTTTGTTGTGTTTTGTATACACCGGGTTAAGACACACGTTGTGTATGTGGGGCAAGATGGTCCCCATGCATGTGGGGCAAGAAGGTCCCTATGTCTTATCCCACACGCACGTGGTCACAAATCAAATGTATTACACATGACCAATTATGTTTAATACATTTAATGAAATATGAACATTGCATAATTTACGTTCTGCTAGCCTTTAGGCTGTAATTATGATGAAATATTACAAAACCAATTTTATATTATGTATGGATTGCCAGGTATGTATTATATGTTAACTCCCATTTAAATGTAACAACCATAGTGACTTGACATATTACTACCATACCATTTGTATATATATATATATATATATATATATATATATATATATATATATATATATATATATATATATATATATATATATATATATATATATATATATCTATAATTTTAATGTCAGGCAATAGTTCGTTCATATAAGCAAAAACCCCGAGGGATTGGGCAAGACGGCTTTTTGGGTACTCTTACTTTTTCTTACTCATCTAGGTTGTTTATTTACTGAAAATAAGACACATATCTGTCAATAAAGTGGATATATTACAGACATGCTAAAGTAGTTTAATGGTGTACAATTTTATTCAAAGTTTTTCTTGGGGGGGGGGTCGCTGCCCCTGGTTACCTCACGTTACCAAATGCTTGGTATGTGTGGAATAAATGAAGTGTAAGGAATACTTTGGCTATTCTATAGAGGAACAATATAACAGTTATGTAACTAACAGTTTTTACAGTAGTTATTTAAAGATTTCCTAATTGTCAAGGTTCGTGGTAGTCCCAATGCTCCCTTTGCCTTAGCCCACTCCTCCCTGGTGGGTGTTTTAGATAATCCATGATTACCTACTTTTCGAGATGAAATCTAGCAACTGCTTCTACCATTAACATATGTTATTATACTTGCCTACACAACCAGGCCATTTGGTTAGCCTCTAGATCTTTAATTAATAATAATAATCACACAGTTCAAGGGGTAATTTACTTTACACGTGAAAATATTATATGTCGTTAATTCACTTTTCAAGTAATTCAACTTTGCGGATTTCCACAATATGTGCATATCGTTCGGGGATGGCCCCAATCATTCATGAGTCCTAGACTTTGGGGATTCCCAACAGTTATTTGTGGAGAAAAGTTGCATGGCTCACTCCTCCCTGTACTATAGTCCGGCAGAAGTTGTGTCGGACCTGGACTTGACTCCTATAATTTATTTTGTTTTGTTTTACGATGTCTGTGACACACAAAGCTAGAAAATGCAGAGTGACACCTTATCACTTGTCCTTGATCAGTTTTATTTTTGCCTATTTACACCATATTATGGCATATACCTCCGTCACCATATTTAAAACAAAAATCCACGCTATATTAAAATAATCGTCCAAATTAGTCAATGCCACAATGCCAATGGATGATCTCTAATCCCTCCATGTGGATTATTATAATCATAATAATGTCTATACATTTGATCAAGGTCAGGGACAAGGCCCAAGGCAATGGTGACAGGGTGTCACCCGGTCTTTTCTGAAAGTGTGCATCATAGTCATAGACATAGCCTTGCTGAGTCAGCAGGAAAAACCTCTAAACAACAAAATCCGTTCCAGCCCAAAACCCGGGCTACTCAGTCCACTTATCCTTACCCTAGTATAATCTCTCTGACCTGGGCCTGGGCCCTACTACTACTAGTAGTACTAGTACTAGTAGTGCCAGTGGTACTACTACTAGTAGTAGTACTAGTCAGTACAACGGACTAACTAGCCTCTACTATACAACGTCTGCGCTATTGTTCTGGTAAATTACGCATGTTTGACGTTTACGAAATCAAAGTTGTTTTAACAAGTTAGATGTATATAGGTTATAGTAGACGTTTGGTATCGAAATGTAGGCAATTTCATCATGTTGCAGCGTCACCGCTCATCCTAGCATCCACCATTGGCATTGTTTAAAAATACTATTTCTGAAAAACTTCTTGCAGCGATCAGCGTTCTAAAATCAACTAGGACAATACATGGAAAACGGATGACTCCATAAAATAGATTTTCAATTGCATTACGGTTCTTATTGAAGCTATGTTCCAAACAAAATACAAAATACTTGCATGTAGACAATATACGTTACTGTTTTCTAACCATTTCGTCTTCGGCATTTGTTTCGGAACACGGGACCAGTCGTTATTTGTGTGGTCCCTGCAAATAAATGTTATCCTGGTCAGGCGGGTTTACGTGATAACGATAAAAGGAAAGGTATCACAATATACCACTATACTTGAGTAAGGTGTTGGTAAACTAAATAACAAAGGCAATTTCATCGACTTGATGCAAACAAATGTTTTAAAACTTTATTCAAGTAAATATATGAAAAATTTTCAAAAGCCACGTCCGTTAACCTTTTTTTTATTTTTTATTAAGAAAACTTCCCTTTTATTTAAATTATGCATTTGTCTTTTTTTGACATAGCCATTGTATTGGAAAGTGCCAATTTGGGACGTTTTTCCCAGCTACTTGGCATTTTTTATTTATTTAAAAAACGGCGCTATTCGAGGATTTTCCTTTTAATAATTAAATGACCTTTAGGGAATATATGTGCATTTTTAAAGTAATTGGACCTGCCTTCTTTCTTTTTTATTATGTCAATGACAATCTGCCACAGCTCAATCAAGACACAGGTAATAAAGAAACATTCATATATACCGACAATCAACTGCCGAAATATATTTAATAAATCACAGTTTACATCGACAAACAAACAAACAAACAAACAAACAAACAAACAAACAAACAAACACACACACACACAAACACACACACAAACACACACACACACACACACACACACACACACACACACACACACACACACACACACACACACCCACACACACACACACACACACACACACACACACACACACACACACACACACACACACACACACACACACACACATATATATATGCGGAATACCTCCCCAGATTTCAGGATAATATGAAATACCATGTGATGGAGTGTGCCTTTATATGCGCCAAATAAGGTGCGAAAAAGAATAGGTAAGTGAACGTGTCCCCCTTCCGTGCAGGCAACGGTGTCATTTTCTTCTTTGACCACATGTAGGACTGATGACATGTCATTTACTTCTTTGATCGCAGGAACGACTGCTGACATGTCACTTACTTCTGTGACCACAGTAAGGACTGGTGACATATGTAGAATTGGTGACATGTAATTTACTTTTTTTATCACAGGTAGGACTAGTGACATGTCTCTCACTTCTGTGACCACATGTACGATTGGTGACATGTCACTCACTTCTGTGACCACAGGTAGGACTGATGACATGTCACTCACTTCTGTGACCACAGGGAGGACTGGTGACATGTTATTTACTTTTTGGACCACAGGTAATACTACTTATGTTACCGCAGATAGGATTACTAACATGTCATTTACTTTTGTAGACACATATAACAATGATGATATGTCATTTACTTCTGTGATCTCAGATAGGACTGCACTCATTTACTTGCCTGAATCTCGCACAAAACATAACGTATAATGAATTGAAATTTTAGTTTATTCAGCAGCACTTTATTTTCTTTGCCAAGTTCGATCTGCTTATTACCTCTTCGTTTTTGTGCACTTCGTGTATTTTATGTAATGTCATATTTTTTCAATTTTGTTTTGTGGTGGCAGAAAAACTGTCATGATTGACAGGTTTGTTTGTTGAGTCAGCTTGAGAGTCAATTTCATTGGTTATACAGGCTCCGGGTAAGAACTCAATGGAAAGTGCACTTTGATTCCATGCACTCTTGTGTGTGGGGCCAATTTGTGGCTACGATTGTGTTGCTGGAATTGGCAGCCTCAAGCCGCAATTCAAACAACTGCCGGCCGACAGGTTAGTTGACGTAGTAGACAATCAGATACCGGCGCGACCGGCGCGACCGGCGTGACCGGCGCGACCGGCGCGACCGCCGCGACCGGCGCGACCGCCGCGACCGGCGCGATCGGCGCGACCGGCGCGACCGCCGCAACCTGCAGGTGTTGCGCTCATCGTGACATTTCATCAAAGCTCTTGGCACGAGCTGAACGTTGCGCCTCCCGTTGTCAAGCACGCATAATTTAGTTGGGCTTTGTCATGCGACACGGTGCGTGTCGCCAGGTCAATCAAACGACCAGTTGCTCGTGTGAACAGGGTTTAAATATGTGGACAATCCATTGTACTTGGTTCGTTTTCTTGAAGTCGGTGACATTGGCACATTTCATTGCCATCATACTTACAGTTATAGTTCCTTAGAATATGATAAAGTTACGGCACATTAAACTTGAATGTCGTGTGCAATAAATATTGTTTCGCTTATTGTTTAACGAGTTGTTGTCTTAGGAGTAGAGGCTTCCTTGATCAGCTACAGTGTAATCCAATTAATAAGTTGTTGTCTTGTTAGGAGTAAAGGCTTCCTTGGTCAACTACAGTGTAATCTAATTAATAAGTTGTTTTCTTGTTAGGGTAAAGGCTTCCTTGGTCAACTACAGTGTAATCTAATTAATACGTTGATGTCTTTTTAGGAGTAAAGGCTTCCTTGGTCAACTGCAGTGTAATCTAATTAATAAGTTGCTGTCTTGTTAGGAGTAGAGGCTTCCTTGGTCAACTACAGTGTAATCCAATTAATAAATTGTTGTCTTGTTAGGAGTAAAGGCTTCCTTGGTCAACTACAGTGTAATCTAATTAATAAGTTGATGTCTTTTTAGGAGTAAAGGCTTCCTTGGTCACCTGCAGTGTAATCTAATGAATAAGTTGTCTTGTTAGGAGTATAGGCTTCCTTGGTCAAATACAGTGTAATCTAATTAATACGTTGATGTCTTTTTACGAGTAAAGGCTTCCTTGGTCAACTACAGTGTAATCTAATTAATAAGTTGTCTTGTTAGGAGTAAAGGCTTCCTTGGTCAACTACAGTGTAATCTAATTAATAAATTGTCTTGTTAGGAGCAGAGGCTTCCTTGGTCAACTACAGTGTAATCTAATTAATAAGTTGTCTTGTTAGGAGTAAAGGCTTCCTTGGTCAACTACAGTGTAATCTAATTAATAAATTGTCTTGTTAGAAGTAGAGGCTTTATTGGTCAACAACAGTGTAAAGAAGTGAAATGTTGACATTTGCATAAGATCAATATGCTATGAAAAATTGACAAAATCCCACAAAAATATGCTTAACATGGTTTTAGTGAGCGTGTTTTAATTTCAGTAATATACTAACATGGATGCAGTGTAAAAGTGGCAATTCTTGTTTAACTAAAACTAAATATTGCATTATGGGATTTCAGTCCTTGTATTTTAGCTGACCAAGGAAACCACTACTACCAACAAGACAACACATCAATTAGACTCATAAATTACTTCCCAAAAAAGGAAGCCAATAAAAAATAGTGACCATGCACAAATATTTTTAAATAGTGTACTATGTGATTTTGTCCACTTTCCACTTTGTTGGATTTTGTCCCGTAGAATGTTGTACTGTGGGATACAGCATGTGAGATTATGTCCGGTGGAATTTTGTTCTGTGAGATTATGTCTGTGAGAGTGGCATAGGTAGGAACAGAGAATGTTAGTGGAACATGCGTACAGATCTGGGTATTTAGCGTGAAAATGTGACAGTTCTAATTGTTTGAGCCGATGATAGGTAATTAAAATCGCAATAATAGACCACGAAAGGGTTGTAGATGTTTGACGTAAAGGGGTGTTTACATAGGGGTGTTCAAATATATCACGAGAGGTGCAAACTATTTGTTTTGACCTTGCCTAAATTGACACCCGGCTACCTGATCAGCGCGACCCGTTACTACTGCCGCCTCCAGAGGAAGGGTGACTGTGCAAACGTAAATCGTCTGCACACGGCAAAAATGAGCACCAAGAGGCTTTATGGTGGATGCATTTTATAACCACTGTGCACCATCGTCAGCAATGAGTTACGTGTGAAATGTGCTTTGGAGCCCACCTTGACATTTAGTCCCATCATTTGTTCAGTATTAAATGTACATACTCAGTGGCAGTGTTGAATTTATATCATACTATCTTCAGCAGGAACTGTTATTATTAATGTCTACGAAAACAAGTAATTATTATATATCGTCGTTCCTAGTTATGTATAGCATATACGACAATCTGGAGATTGCATTTCACCATCGTTGGTTACGTACAATGTTTACGACACCCTGCAATGGTTGCTTTTCGCATTTGCTAGTTAAGCAGAATATCTAATGCAATAAATACAATGACTTTATCTTTGCTTTGTTATTCATGAGTAGTATAATACCAAAACTTGAAATGTTTGCGTTTTGTAGTGGCTATTTATGTATAATATAATATGTATATTGTATATATGATATCACCGAAGACCTGCAATGTTGGCGCTTCGCCAATATATTTGTAGCACGTAAACCATTATCGGGTGCAATGTACTAGACGGAAACGAGAAACAATATTATGCACACAACGTAGTGAGATCTACTCCAAAGTTGAGTGCGTGGCGGCACCGGAGTTTCACATTCGACTTGAGGTAGTCGAGGGTCTAGACTCTAGAGTGCATGTTTGGCATTCGACGTTCAACGTCCAATGTAGATTGTCGAATGTTGTGGGTTCAAATGCGATGTTTGAAAGTGTACACAATATGTGTAAAGTCGAACAACTCAATGACATTCCAGCCTATTGACTTCATTGTTGGAGTGCGGCGCAAAATCATCTCTTTAAGAATGGTCCTACGTAATTATACATTAAGCTCAATTAGATGTTTATATATTGTCTGATATCTTACCACTTAACCTGTTGTTCGTACATAGTGGGTATCATCCGAATATTATGATATCGCAGTTGCAGTCGGGAGTTGTTATTATGTGTAATATTTCCATGGCTATAACTGCATTGAATGTTGATGATAACAATGTATGAGAGCTTCATTTGGTAAGGTAAAACTATTTGAATACACAGGAAGCCATGAATATTGTGTACCCTTTAGTGTCCGGAGCATAGAGTCTGTTGCCCGTCTCATGTCTTTCCTGTGTGATTTCTTCCAATTAGGCATGTCCTGAGTACAGTGATACGCACCGATCGAAGCATTGGCCTCGAGCCTCGGTGCATTGTTCGTTCATATTCGCATTAAACGTGCGTCCACACCTATTGCGAACACACTTTATCATTATCGACAAACAAGCCTGCATACAGAAGTAGTAAGGCGACAAGAAACGGTCCTTTCGTCCACCGTCGACCGCGGCATCAATCAGCAGCAGGAGACTGACAAGAACCTGCAAAGACAACATGTGAATGAGAACGTCAAACTTCAACATATCGTACAAATGAGAACCTGCAACGACACCATATAGTACAAACGAGAACTTGAAACTTCAACATATCGTACAAATGAGAATCTGCAACAATAACAGTTTGTATAATTAAGAACCTGCAAAGACAACATGCGCACAGTTGAGAACATGCTCCGATCCTATGTCGTACAATTGAGAAACTGTAACGATATCTGTTGTACAATTAAGAACCGGCAACGACAACGTGTTGTACAATAAAAAAATTGCCACAACAGGTGCAATTGTGAACCTGAAAGGACAACATGGTGTGCAATTGTGAACCTGAAAGGACAACATGGTGTGCAATTGTAAAAAATCAGCGGCTACGCGTTGTACAACTAACAGCCTGCTATGTTAACTTCGTCTCTCGTTGACGTTGTATGTGTAGCGTCTATGCAACTGTAAGATAAACCCGTGCTTTACTGAACGTAACAGAAGAAGAGAGAGGAGAAGTATGGTCAAAGCCAGAGTAAACTGTCAGCATTCACACATTAACATTTCACCAAAAGACGCCAATATTTGGAAACTACACATTCGTCTAGCAAAAACCACATTTCCTGACAGTGGCCAGTGAGTTTCACTTAGCTTATCATATGTTGAAGAAGTGTGTTTGCAACATATCCACCTGGCATGCACATCGCTGGACATTTTTATATTTCACACAATACCTTCATAAGTACGGAAAGGTTTACAACAATGACATGTTGATGCACTAAGCAATACTTGAACACCACGCTTACACACTACGTAGTACTTACGCAGTGAAACACCACACACTGTCTACATAGAGGAATACCATAAAATACTCATACAGAAAAACACCACAAAATACTTACAAAGTGAAACGCAACACCGTATTTTCATACCGAAACACCCCTCAATACTTACATAGTGAAACACTACACAATGCGTATACAATGAATATAGTACCTACATATTGATAACGAAACCCGGAAGGGGACTTCGGGTAATTCGAATCGTCGGATAAATCGTACCGACGCGATTCCAAAGAAGGTGAAGACTTCGAGTATGAATGCTGGACTGGTTAATAGCACCACCGGTGGCCATTTCACGAAGCAAACCAAAATGACACCGAAAACGCAGACGGAGAAACAAAATTGAAAATTTCTTTTTTGGCATTCGGTGCTGTAAAATGACACGGACAGAAAGTGGATGCAGTGTTTTCTAAAACCCTGCACGAAGAATTTGTTACTATCTCGTGAACACGAGCAGTCGGTCATAGGAACAATCGAGTGTGTTTACGTCTGCTCAGTCCCATGTAATGTGTTGGTGAAGCTTTTGTTATGCGACACATGCTGCAGATATGGGCAACAGGAGACAATATGTCTGCGAGTGATGCATGAATTAATCACAGTTTTTCAATCATTTATAACAAATGTATAGACAATTGTATTGCGAAGTTTGGTAGTACCTTTTTATCCACCCACAAAGTGCGTTTTAGCTGACATGGAGAGTAAAGCTTATTTATGGTGCCAATTGGGCACCGCTGTCAAATGAAACTTTTTGTAACGTTCTGTTGTGCTTAACTCCAACCTTCTACACCTATTTCATTGGTGGTACAAATTACCCGAACTTACCCTAGATACTTGACGATGATCAACCCTCATTGTTAGGCAATGGTTTCAGGCGGTAATACTCTGCAAAACAGAAAACTATGTTAGTGCGTAATGTTCTAATTTACAGTCGCTAAGGTGACCTTTCATAAAAGTGATGGTTCTATCATCGTTTATCATACAATAAAATGTACGCAATTACCAATTTTGTGAATTCAAAAGTAATGTTTTCACCGGCCAGACTTATTGGCCTAAATACGTACATGTTATCCAGGAAGCGCATTACGTTCACTTCAACCCAGAACTCATATATACACGTCACCACGTACCTCAAAGGCGTCATTAATCATGATCCATTGGGGGAGAGTGGGGTTTATTGTCACAGGGGCTAAAATCATTTCCCATATCCCAGCAGCTATGGCGATATTCCTTTATATGATATCACTGATATGTGTGCACATAGCGTCTGAATCTAGAAATCTCTCATCCGAGTTTTTCCTGAAATTCAACCTTTTGACCCTTCGTAAAGCAGGATTGGAGATTTTGAGAGAACAGAGTTGTCAATGTATCACAGTATGTCAGGAGTCTGTCATAATTTAGTATGTACAATCGCATGATGTGACGTTTAGCCCCAGCTATGAATGTTAGCCATATTATTATATAAATTCTAAATTTAGGCTGAAAAACGAGTATACAAGACAGGCCAATGTCCTCCAATTTGGTAAATCAGATTGTAAACAATATAGATGTAAGTACCGATCATCGCTAATTATTTGACTTTTTTCTATTGTGTTGTTCCATTCATTGTAACTTTTTGCCCTGGGGTCAAATGTCACAACATTACAAGGAAGGAAAAGGTTGATTTTCTTACAAGCTTAATCAACGTTTGTTTTAAAAGAAATTATGTCACATACCCAACTCATAAACTTATGTTTTGACAATGTAGAACTGGTTCTAATTAAAAGCTAAAAAATTACAATCTTTGGTTTTGTGACTTTTAACCCCACCCTCCCTTAGCTCCAAAACGTCTTCAACCATTAACTCATACATACATTTCACCACGTAACACTACGACGTCTCCAAAATGAGCTAATACAATACGCTGGTTAAAAAGGTACTTTGTTATATAGTGTTGTATTCAGTCCAGATGGCCGCTCAAAAAAGTATTACGGTTCATTCCTACTTTTATGGGAAGCATTCAGCCATGCTGCAGTTACTTTGCAAAGGCTATATATTATATATATATGTATATGTATATGTATATATATATATATATATATATATATATATATATATATATATATATATATATATATATATATATATATATATATATATATATATATATATATATATATATATATATATATATATATATATATATATATATACACCCAGGTTCGCTCGATTGAGAGTCCAATAGTTACGGGTTCGAATCATCTTACTTACATATATGCACGTACCTTGACGACGTTGCCAGCTGGAATCATTTAATATAAATGAGCAATAACATGGCTGAGATGACACTTGACAGATAACGCAAGAGGTCAGATCTCTGACGCCAGTCGGGTCAAACCGGAGAACTGATGGCGCCGTTTCACATATCTTCACATCACAGAAAATTGGCTTTAAAATAAATAGTATATCCATATGTATCTCACGCTCAAACATATGAAGTTTATCACTACGCTGAACAAGATAGGAATGAAGAATATTTCCATATCAGTTGTTCTCACGACACGATGAACTCGCCGAACTTTTGTCAATGCAGCTAAATGTGGTGTATCGAAAAGTCGAGAGGCCCAACGCGGTTAGCTATGGGCTTCCGCACGTGGGATGCCAAACGAAGTGTGTCACGTTGCGTAGTCTCCTCTGTCTACCGCATGGATGTTTTTCAAAGGATGTCGGCATCGATCCCTGGGAATCAGCTGCATCAAGCCGCAGCAACTCGCTGTGTGGAGTGTGATCAGGAGAGCAGAAATGAGAAGAAACGAACTGTAAACGGAGAAGAGACAGCGTCGGGGAGAAAGGTCCAGGCTAGCACGCCTCTGCAACAAACTGTTTACACCTGTAGAATGTGTAACAGAGACTGCCACTCAAAAAGTCACAACATATGTAACAGAGACTGCCACTGAAAGAGTCACAACATATGTAAAAGAGACTGGCACTGAAAGAGTCACAACATATGTTACAGAGACTGCCACTGAAAGAGTCACAACATATGTAACACAGACTGCCACTCAAAGAGTCACAACATATGTAACAGAGACTGCCACTCAAAGAGTCACAACATATGTAACAGAGACTGCCACTCAAAGAGTCACAATATATGTAACACAGACTGCCACTCAAAGAGTCACAACATATGTAACACAGACTGCCACTCAAACAGTCACAACATATGTAACAGAGACTGCCACTCAAACAGTCACAACATATCTAACAGAGACTGCCACTCAAACAGTCACACCACATGTAACAGAGACTGCCACTCAAAGAGTCACAACATATGTAACAGAGACTGCCACTCAAAGAGTCACAACATATGTTGTTGTACGCAACAGTATTTGTAACCTTTTGTGTGTGACTTTATTTCTGCGCACCTTAACTGATAGACAAATGCCAATAAGACAGTTATGCAACTTTATGCCGCATCGATGTTTTAATACCGAATTCAAGGCGCATCAATTACAAATTTAGTAAATGTTTCATACTCAAGATTCTTTGAGCATGTGCTCCACCATAAAGGCACATCCGAAAAAGGCACATACAAATGTGACAAATTCCATTATGGCACAACTGAAGTAAGGACGAAAATAGCATATTTGAATATAAAATGTGTGTCGCAAAGAACTAAATTTTGACGAACATAACACATTTGAGTTTCACAGTAGTAGTTTATTCCTGTCAAGCATATCTGGTTACACGCACGTAGTGTCCACACTGTTTTCAGTTTAATCACATAATGAAATATGAAAAATATTAATTAATCTTAATTGAGCTATCTAGATACACAAATGAAAAACATAATTTAATGAAAACATTCAAAATACAATTTAACGAACACACTCAAAAGGTTATTTAATGAAAACATTCAAACTGCAATAACAAATATATTTTAAAATATAATTTAATGAACACTTATTGTTCATGGTGGATGTTCATGGTGAGATCTTACTTGAGCTCTCTGGCTCCAGTGATCTCAGTGGCTTCGTGGTGATCATTAAGAGGATGTTGGTTTCTCTGGCTAGTATGCTCTCCAGTGATCTCAGTGGCTTCGTGGTGATCATTAAGAGGATGTTGGTTTCTCTATCTAGTATGCTCTCCAGTGATCTCAGTGGCTTCGTGGTGATCATTATGGTGATGTTGGCTTCTCTATCTAGTATGCTCTCCAGTGATCTTAATGGCTTCCCACATAATGGCTTTATCTTGACTCCCCCACAAGTTAGTATACAGTCAGAGATAGGTTTAACAATGTATTCAATGCAACATGGAAGTCATTAAAGACAACAAGACAGACAAAGAGCTGCCAAAATGAGAAATAATGATAGTTTGTATATCAGTGTTCATTCGGATAGCAGTTGTGTGCTACAAAATCAAAGATGAGAAATGATAGAACGTTAATATAATGGCAGAATAGTACTACAAAGTCAAAGAACGAAGTAATGAGAAATACTTATGCATTTTATGATGTTTAAATTCAATAAAGCTCGCGCATTTTTCTTAGCAAAATGTGTTACTTTTTTCCGTAACTTGTTCCTGTTACTTTTTATCGTAACCGACAACCTTGTGTAAATGTCTCGGTGGCGTTACTATGGCTGGCGACATAAATACACATGTTGTCCAGGATTCCACTGGGCGTTGGTACAGACATAAACCACTAGTGATACGAGTGTGTCTCACACTGGAGTATACTATTATTTCCTCGAGAGAGCACCAGCCGACGAAACATCGGCGTTTACGGTGTCTTTTCATTCTCACTAGGCCACGAGTCTGTTTCTTCCATATATCGTGTGAACTGTGGTAAATGTATTAACACGCGTAACCGAGTCACTACATCCGTTTCTAAGAATAATCCAGAATAATCAAATTAGTTTTCTAAGCTAATATATTAAATTTATTATAAGTAAAACAAGAATGCGAGTATTGTTTTGTAACGTTATGAATAGGTAAAGTCATCCCCCAGGCACTACGCCTTATGAAGCCATGAAAGGCTTATATGGCCAGTGCATAAACCTGGTTTCTGTAGTGCGAAGCAACTTAGAGTGCCGACTCTCCTGGACGGGACACTAGTCCATCGCAGTGTTTGTACTCATTTGCAGCTGAGTAGACTGAGACGAAGTAGGGTAAACGAAATTGCCTTAGCTGAACCGTGCCCAGTGTGGGTCTTGAACTCACAACCCTCGAATTTAGAGTCAAACACCTTAACCACTAGGCCACGGCTGCCCCCAGGCCACGGCTGCCCCCCCGTTATGAATAATGGCAAGATAAAGAATTGTTGTCTCGTTCCCATCTAAATACTAAAATGATTCCAGAACTGAGAGACCTTAGTTATGAAGAACGCCTGAAAGAATGTGGTTTAACAACTCTAGAGACAAGGAGGTTCAGAGGAGATCAGACTGAAGTTTTTAAGATATTGAATGGGTATGAAAATATCGATAGAAATATGTTTTTCTCACTCAAGAAGGATAGCAGAACTAGAGGACATGAGGTAAAATTAGTAAAGGATCAATGTAGATTGGACATCAGGAAGCACTCGTTCTCACAGATGACAATAAATGAATGGAACAAATTGTCTACAGATTGTGTAACTGCTAGCAGCGTGAATATGTTTAAAAACAAGGTTGACACATATCTCAGGAGGGCGGGTTATAAGTAGGTGAACATTGTTGGACTCTCGATAAGCCAATGGCTTCCTTGTCCACTTGCCATCTGGGCCTTTGGCTTGGATGGAAAATCTTGTTAAATCTTGTTAAAATGGTGGCGGGGACAGAATCAGTTTTCCTATGTGCGCTATTGCGATTGCCGACTTTACTGTAACTAACGCACAGTATCATAGCACGTGAGTGTGAGTTGAGACTATTAAAAGTATTCGTCGCCACATATATGGGTGTAACAAATAAAACTGCACGAGATGCATGACAACATACAAAAACTAAACATCTGTGCAGGCAGAGCAGGCAGAGGAAACGAGGTTTGACAATAGCGAGAACATGACCGGCGGTCGCCACACAATAAACCGCCAAAG
Organism: Lamellibrachia satsuma; assembly: GCA_033239005.1. NCBI lineage: Eukaryota > Metazoa > Annelida > Polychaeta > Sabellida > Siboglinidae > Lamellibrachia > Lamellibrachia satsuma. The sequence continues at coordinate 25,789 of BSQZ01000058.1, forward strand.
ACTGGACACAGGCGGGCAGCCGGAACAATCGCCGACCGGCGTAATTAGCTCCTTGAGACGTTGGGGTGTTTGTCCGGGAGACGCGTGTCGCTGGGAACGGGCAAGGGAAGAAAGAACACACGGGAAGTGCACAGTGGAACGGCAGCTCTTGTTTCTGACTCCACCAGGGGAATTGTTATTATCACACGTCCCCGTGTGGATCAGGGAACGTAACACAGCGGCCGGTGGTTTTACGACTCAGGTTGAGAAGAATACGGTGCTGCTTGGTTCGTGGTTCTGCGACTGATTTCCCTTGTGATCCCAACGTGGTTCATAATTACGTCTACTTCACTTTATATATGTCACAATCCTTGTTAGCGTAACTATGTGTGTGCATACGTGCGTGCGTGCGTGTGTGCGTGCGTGCGTGCGTGTATCAAGTTATATGTGTGTCAAGTTGACTGGGCGTGGACTATGTGTAGTTATCATTATGTCCAGTGGTGTAATTTGCATACAGTATTTCTAAGAGCATAGTTAGATTTTAAAACACAAATATTAAGAGATTATGTTTATTATTAATTTATAACAGTGTAGTACTTTATTTATTTAAATATAACTGACAGCCGTTACACTGTAAAGTTCATTTAACTTGTTTTATTAAATAACCATTGAATTGTAGCCATCGACACACTCTGGCAACTGGGTCAGCTTTCAAAGTGGCTTCTCAAGTGTCATTAGCAATGTAGTATGGGTGGCCACTTCTTTGATATCTAAGCATGTGTAAATTTATAGTTTGTTTTGCATGTAGTATTTCAACTTATGTCGTAAATACAAATGATTACATATTATAAATTGTATGTGCCTCAAAGCGACATCGTGTATACCTTTAGACTAAGAGAGTAAAAAGGAATGTTGATCTGATTTCTTTCAACGATTGTACCAAAATGTCCTATTTCCAAAATGTCTTATTGCCAAAACGTCCTACTACCAAAACGTCCTATTGCCTTAACGTCCTGTTACCAAAACGTCCTACTGCCAAAATGTATATGGTCCAACTGTCCAGGGCCATAGTGTCTTTACCAAAATGTCCTGCATTCGGGCCGGCCCGGGCCTTGTCCAAAGGTTAAATAGCCTGGGCCGGGCTTGGATTCTAACTGCTAATTGTGGGCCGGGTTTTGGCTAGAATTGTAGGCCCGTGCAAGGCACCAATGGCGTTATACCGTCAGTGTTACAAATCGACGGGAATGCAGAATTTAGCTGGAGCAGATGTTGCCCTTGTGACCGGCATTATCTCATCCTCGATTGTATTTGACTAATTTTGTGCAATCGCAGGAAAGTGGCAAACGTACCCAGTGTGACGTCTGCACGCGCGGTCGTCATCAAAGGCGATCTTCAAAGCGTAGCGGGACATTCTGGCAGCCGCTACCTGGTAATTAAACAATTACACTTCCGACACATCCAACAAATCCCATTGGTTCCCAGTGGAACTGTTTAACTGGGAGACGGCGATTTCCTTTGAATGAAACGGCAAATATCGACCGTGCGCAACTGTGGTGTATAGACGTTTATTTCTAGGTATGGGTGAATGGTACCTATTTTAAGCGTTGTCCACGAACGGTGCAATTGCGTATATAAAGTAGTTTCAGATTAATGCGAGCTTGCCGCACTGCGAGAAACAGAAGGCATGAATATCAGATAGTCATCTTCTAATTCTGCAATTTACTGCTCGCTAATTTCACAAGAAAACTAAAGCAGGCATCATAAACGTGCCACAATGCCCGTACCGAGTGAAGGAAGGGCGTCTTAGCGCGCGCCAGCTAAACACACAAGATCTGTATCGAGGTAAATGTGACCTCGGTCCGGCTTGCCAGGTGTCGCTGTCACTCGGGGTTACACCCTCTCGTTTAGGCGACAATGGCGGGGTAAAGGCCGATCTAATTAGGGTTGAATCTAAGCACCACTTACGCGCTGTAATTCAATTGTAGTTAAATGCATTAGAGTGTCCGTGGTAAAGACGACACAATAAAAAGTGGATTACTTTATTCCATTCACTCCACAGCCGACCCTTTTAGCGACCAGACCAAATTGCTGTGTCAACTTTCCAGCGACGCCGAGTGGGCAAAACTGCCGTCACAACAAGGCCCTATATCGGGTTGCAGACCCGTCCATGAGCGGAACGAGATGACGTCGGTCATTAAATAAATTCAATTAATGTTGCGTTGTTTTGATACTGTCAAGACAGACACCTCACTAGATGAGCTCTGGACACCACTAGAATAGTCACTGACTGGTCGAGTGCGATCTCAGAGTCGGCCAGTTGATGTACTCGGTTTACTGATGTACTCAGATTGGTCATGAAACAATATGAGATATATTGGTTTTCGCTATAATTGTTTTCAATAATATATTAATTTAAATTGATCGCCGCTTCTGATGACACTGATAACGTGGCAACATAAATGGGTAATGGATAATGCATACTACTTAATATCATTCCATTATTGTCATACGTCATGCGTACAAACCATTTTTAATTGAGTGGCGAGTCTATCGTCAACATTTGTTTCTTTGCGAGTTAGATGTTATGCGCCCTGTTCGTCCATACCACAGTTGTGTCTTTATAATATGTGCCATTATAGTATGTGCTATTTCTGTCTATGCCATTATAGTATGTGCCATTTTTCTACGTGCCACTCTAGCATGTGCCATTTTTTTCATGTGCAATTATTGTATGTGCCATTATAGTGTGTGCAATGTTTGTATGTGCCTTTTTTGTGTGTACCTTTTCGGGTGTGCCTTTATGGTGGATCACCGACCTAAAACTAGGCCTTAACAGCGCAGTGGGCGAATTGGGAATCTGTCTAAAAATTAGCCATAAAACCACAGTAGTCGAAATGGGAGTAGGCGAAATTGGCAGGAATCGCTAAAACGAGGACGTAGGCTGTTTCTCTGATTATTGAAATTTAAAAATAATATACTGTGATGCCACTTTTAGGGCAGTTATTACAGTAAATTACACGCGCAGTTGAACTACATATAAACATCTCTATAAGGCGGGCATTTTTTCATCTTACATGTGCACAGTATAGTGACTTTTAGCCACGGCGGAACACATCACGTGCCCATAGCAGGACCCTCGTTCAGGTCATTCCTTCTCCCGTCGCGTAGCTCGAAATCAGCTTTCGGCAACCGAGTAAGTTTACTAACTTGACTTAATCAAACACTTTGGTGTAACGTGTATAGGGTAATTACATTGGAAATCATAACGTAGGTATGAAGTGGCGGGTTCCTACGGAGACTCAGACTCGCAGCTCGAGGTAGCAACGTCCTGGCGGCGACAGAACATCGCAGGCGGCATCTGTCACCGCACGAACGGTCTCGGTTCGCTGCCCCATGCGGTCACGGTCCGTTGCCTCCATTCTTCCCGTGTCGGTAGGCGTGTGGTGGTCACCAGTGCATATGCAAGGGGCTGGACATTGTCTACACGCCAGGCGTCAGTGACCAGTGAGTGGTCAAGCGGACGTATATAAACGAGCGCGGTAGACGTGAATTGGGCAGTTGGTGACTGAGCACAAATATTAGACAAGGAGTGCAACCTTGGAGTAGGAGCGGTTACCACCACAATCAACTCTCGCTACGGCAGATTGTTCGACAGACCAACGCTGACATCGCAAAGTACAAGTTTCATTACCAGGTATGTGAGGACTCAAGCGGATTTACTCCAAACTTCCTCCCCGTCCTCCTAGAATGAGGATGCGGGATCACGCAAGAGTGTCTGTGGCGTCGTACTCTCGCTATTGCGTCAGATGAGATGTAACGTACACACAAATCAAAACTAATGGAGGAATGTGTTGTTATATTACTATGAATACAGATAGAGACCACGAATTACGTGTGTCCACACGGTGTTACACATTTATCCCCTGTGTGGGAGGTATAACTTTCCCTGGTATAAACACTAGATAGATGGGACCTACGGGTTTTAGTCATCCACAAGACATTATATCCAACTTTCTATACCCACGTGCCTGGTATCAGACGAGTCGGCAAATTATACGCAATTTCTTTATCACATGACTGGGTGGGCCAATATGTGGTTCAAACCGAGCACCTTCTAGTTACTAGGCGATAAGCCACCAGATCGAGTATATGCGTCACTAAGTAGAAACTTAAATACGTAATGCCTTTTTTCGTTCATGGTTGTCATAGTCATATCACCATTCCGGATCAAAATGAATTGTCTAGATACGGCAGCATAAGACACACGGAGTTCTTTTTATTTTCTGGGGAATGAAGAGGCCGGGAGAGGTTATGATTTGTGCAGGATTGTGTAGCATTCCGTGGAAGAGCATATCATTTGATATTAATTAGTTGCATTCGTGTCAGATTGTCACTCAATTTTGTGTTTGAGTTGCCTTGTAGAAGAATAGACGTGGTAAGTGTTGATTGTTAAAAACTGTGTACTTTGCGCACAACTCTGCAAATACTAATCACATCATTGGATACGCAGAGTAGAAGTGTAGCTTATAGTGTCGTTCGCCACGAAGTTGACACCCACAAACAGATGTTTGGTATGGAGGCATTTATTACAGGATTAATCATAGACTGAAACCCCTGCTTCAACGAGGCCATTTTCACCATCTGGGTTATTGTTTCCCGTCCGTTAATTGTTCCCCGAATCAATCGCACCGTCACATTCCGGCGCACGCCTACAACAAAGGCTTCTTGTTTCTATGGACAAATGACCATTGTTTCGAGTCAAGTTATAGGGGCACGAGTTTGCTTAAAGCGCTCGACTATATGACCACGTTTAATTGACGCACCCACCCGGTAAGCTCACAGAAGTGTTTGTACGTGTTGGAGGATTCAATAGGGACTGTTGTTTTGGGAGTCCCACGGGCCACGGGTGTTGTGGTTTCTCAATTTGGGACAGCCAACTGTTTGCGCAGCTGACGTCGCTGCTTATAATCGCTTTGAAGTCAATATAAAATAACACCTTTTACTAACATTCCCTTTGATTTGTCGTCGGCAGAGAAAAAGCAGTAGATTACAATAGAACATCCCCTTTTTATTGGGTAAATGTAAAATCTAACGCCGGTTCACTACCTTGGTTTGTAGTTTGATACTCACGGTACGATCACGTATAAGCGACGTACGTAGACCTTTAGTTTGCAAAAAACGTTGCTCACACATCAAGTGACTAAGCTGCAGTGACTTCTGCGAATTTGGACGTTCATTGAAGTGAAATTTATTTTTTAGATACTGAATGGGTGTGAAAGTATTGATAGAACTATTTTTCCCACTCAATAAAGATTATAGAACTAACGGACATGGTGTAACATTAGTATAGGATCAGTTTATATTGGATACCAGGAAGCACTCGTTCTCACAGAGGTATGGATGGTAATAAATGGATGGAACAAATTATCTAAATATTGCTTAGCGACTAACAGCGTGAATATGTTTAAAAACAAGGTTGACACATATCTCAGGAGGGATGATTATACATATGTGAAAACATGTGGGACCCCCCCAAAAACCAATGGCTTCCTTGTCCACTTGCCATCTGGACATTTACCTTGGATGGCAGTCTTGTTAAATAATTTACCGAACGTTAGCTGCATTGGACCCTGTATTGTCGGTACGTATTTAAATACAATAGGAAAAGTCACAGCAGATATCATCATATCATCAACTCGTGTCACTTCTCCTTCGGTGTTCAATTTGTAATTGTGAGTCCGAGAGGTAAAGTCACAGTTGTAAATAGATTAGACACATACTGGCATCATTTGTAAAATTTTGCCGGTTGTTGAAAACGTCCATGACATGTCGTTATCGTTCGGCGGCGTCACTTGCGTGGGACTTTATTGCGAAGAAATCGCTACTTTTTGAACAGCGAAGTATTTGACATTAAGCAACATCACCCCCTTCGTACAAACACGCACCGGGCCGAACCACAGGCTTCTGTTTAGATTCGTGAGATGTGCAGTCGGCGCCACGAGCGTCAACGTTGCGTCACGCCTCCCCGCCCGGCCCGTCACGTAACGTCTCAAGTCTTTCGTGCGAAATCATAGCTGTTCCGTTGTTTGCCCGCCGGCCGTACAAATATTGTCTTTGCTTAGCGAAAGTCCCACCGGGGAAGGGTGGATGGCGGACACCCGTGTCGACTGCAAGCCTCGGGCAATAGTTCGACGTCTTTGTCATCGACTTTTATTTGGGGCAGCCCCAGTTATCCCCCAGTTATTGCTCGTTTTCCCACGCGAATATACGAAGCCCCACGGAGCAAGGGATTGACACACACGCCGAATCCACTCGCTGGTTGTTGAGACGACGTCAGAATAACCCAACTGGCCTTGCATGAAAAACAGTGATCGGAGGCATCTCAAGACAACCACATTATGTCACATGCATCCAAACTAATATACTTTAGTTCTAGTTCCACAAAAAAAAGTATAAGTAATCACATGTGCACGAAATTTTATGGTCATTGATGATATAGATTCGGAATTTCCTGATTCCCCCCCCCACCCCCGGCTAATCCCGGATGATGGGATTTTGGCAAAGGTAATCCCAAAGTGCCAATGGGAACATGGACGAAAATCTTCGAGGGGTTGATTTGTGTACTTGGGACCGAGTACTTCCTTTTGAGACTCGACTGTGCGATCGCACCGTGTTTCCCCACGACTCTGCCCCCCCCCCATTGTATTCGTATCTTTATTAGCGTCAGTCTAGTCTACGTGTCGAAACAACGGAGAATTGACCGACATCAAAGTTCAGCGCTGGCGACAGCAGCACGCTTGGCTCATTGTTTGCAAAACTTTGGTGACTGCGCCTTCAACAATCAGTTCCAGCGGTCGTCCGATGGCACTTGAATGAGACTGGAGCGTTCCTGCTCTAATCTGTTCAGGAGCTGCGACGGATCGATGTGTCTGAGCTGGCGACATCCCGTCTTTGTTGTTTCGTAGTCTTGTCCGTCTACGTCGCAGTTAGGAAGTCAGCGGAACAGTTTCCCGCGAGCCATTAATCCGTTCTGTCTCCACGCGGGCTTTGTCTCCTCGTCGAGGGAATCGATGTAATTGGGCCGGTCGTCCTTGCGTCCTGTCCCGACAGCCCCGGGATGAACCATTCCAAGAGAAGCTACCCGCGAAGATAGTGCGTCCATTGTCAATACAGGCGCCGGGTGTCCACGGGTAGCGACTTCCGTCCCTGAATGTGGTCTTACGTGGTTACCAAGCACTGGGCCTCTTTTAGCTACTATCCATATTTATTATTGCAGGTCACCTTTCGTTTAAACATTAATTGCTAAGAAAAAGACAATAAAATATATGTGTGTGCTCTCTCCCCCCCCCTCCCTCCCTCCCTCCCTCCCTCCCTATGTTTCGCAACTGTTTCGCTGAGCGTCTTACGCGGATGTTTTTTTCCGCGCAAAAAAAACATTGTTTCTTTTCTGATCACCGTTGTCGACTTTGGAGAATGCAGGCAGTTTTGCATTTTGACGGTTGAAGCGCATCGATGTTTTGAAGCCATCACATGCAGTAGCGGGGCTAAAAGCACAACCATAACGCAACGAGGCTTCAGTGGGTCGCACTAAACAAAGTGTCCGTCTGTCTAACGTAAAACGTTACGTGCCTCTAATGCGGCCATTAAACCTTCCCGCAGAACTGCAGTTAGTCGAACGGTAACTATCTAGACATTCATTACAGTACATACACGGGTCGTCGGCAGATACCGTTTTTATCACCATGGACTCGGAAATTGTTGCCGCGACTGTCTGTAATGGTCTTTGTTTGGCCGGGCGTTGGGCAACTGCCGGCAATGGGGTAATGGCGCCAGTTAATTAAAATAAATGTTAATATATTTTAAGTAGATTCATTTTAGTGGGGTGGGAAAAGAAGATTGTGTTTATCGATTCCGCAGCGTGCACGATTGTTACAATCTGTCAGTACATGTAAGCGAGAAATACTGGGAAAACATGGTCGAAAAATTAGTTTCTCCAAAACAATAAACAGTGAGTGTAGCACAATTGTTTAGTTTAGTACGAGTATTTACGTGAATACGTTTTGGTGCTTGTTTGTTTTTCTTTTCTACGCTTGTTTAACACAATGTTTTGTTTACCAAAAAAACCGATTATTTCCCTGCTCATTCGTGTCAAAATAAAATCGCCCGAATTTATAATATCGTGAATTTACAAATAAATTTAAATGTTTATAACAACTTTGGGTAAACATATTTGCTCTAAATGCACGTCATTTACTGCTCACATGCTTATTTTGTCATGGTGAAACTGAGCGTTAGTTGGACTTCCACTTTTTATATAATACTTATAATTGTATTTTATAAATTGCATATTAAATTGTTTTTATTACAGAACGTCCACATACATAATATACAAGGCACATCGTACAATATACGTTGTACAACGAAGCGTGTTTTGGTAGGCGTACGGTCAAGATATACGGAACGTCCACAGCTGTCGTACAATCATGACGACACACCAAGCCATTGCTGTGATAATCGCTTTCAGCGTCGTGGTCAGTGACGCTTACGTCATCAAGAAAGTAGTGTGGCCGAAATCAGCTGTCTCCAACAAGCCAGGTGAGTGACATTAAAGCATCTTGAAGCCTCTTGCCACTAGTCTTGTCATACGCCTGATGCAGGCACCACAACACTCCCGAGTAGCCCGTTCCCTGGGAACTGTCAGAGAGGCTGCCACTCGGCACCATAATAACATTGATTTAGGTTTGCATGATGAATTGCTTCGTAAAATGAAATAATAACATTTCATACAGAAATATTTATAACAAATTCCCAGAATCTTGACATATAATGCACAAGACGTCATATTTTGGAACTTGAAAAATATAAATCCTGGGAGCCCCCCCACTCACAGAAAGGGGAGTCCCCTCTCGGGCTCTTTCCTAATTTCTGGAAGTCGAAGTATTTTAAATGTTGGACGTCTGTTCATGTTTAATGTTGAATCCAAGGCTTTAGCGAGCGACATGCTTACTCAAATCGAACGTGAATTACGGGAGTTTTGGTGGTCACAATAATTATGTTTTTCAGTTGGCGGACAGTTGGGGGCGTATGGAAAAAAAATGCACGACGTTTTTCAAGGGAAACGTATTCATCTTCAATAAGGCCAATATTTATTAGTAGCATTCGTCGGCTGTTGAAGGCTGTTCATACCCACGACTTGTTTCAGAGATCACGTGTTGGACATGTCGGAATATGACGAGCAACGAGGCGTGTAATGACTGGGCACCAAACAGACACTGTCCGCGAGGTAAGTTGTGATATTTACGTACTTGTGTCCGGGCAGAGAGGACAAAACATATCAAATGTTGCAGTTTCAGTTTCGACTGCGTTTATAAGTACATATATTTTTAAAGCAGAAAATGTATGATGATAGGATCGAACCTAAATAATCGAATCTAAATAACTCAGTTGTAACCTGCCATAATAAAGGCGTCATCCCGGTATTGCGTTTTTGCGTGTGGTTTGTTTTTATGTTTCAAATGAGCTTCTTCTAAAATTTATATTTATCATACTGGTCATGGGTAAAGTTCGCGATGACCAATTACTAATATGTATTGAAGCTTGATGCCACGATGGCGTGGTTGGGGGGAATTCCCAAACTTAGTAACATTATCATAACATATGGTGGCAATTGTCAGGTTAATTATTTTGAGGTTGCTAAAGCATTAATTCTTCTTCAACATTGATTCCTCGTGTCGTCATTGATTCCTCGTGTCGTCATTGATTCCTCGTGTCGTCATTGATTCCTCGTGTCGTCATTGATTCATCGTGTCGTCATTGATTCATCGTGTCGTCATTATATCCTAAAACGATTGATGTAGCTGAAGTGTATATTTAGATAACTCTTCTGAAATGGACTCTTTCAAAAGTATATGCAGCACCAGCTGAACGGTGGAACATTTTAGACTTATATACGATCCACAGTGATACTCTCAACATGTTCTACCAGCAAACTTGCCAATGTGCCTGGCTCAAATGCAGTTATGTCAGATGATATGATTTTTTTTTTTAAATTACACATATCTAAAATTACTCTGTCCTACATTCGTCTGTAACACACCAGGAAGTGTAACTGACGCATGTTCCCTTTCCACTTTCAGACCACACGGTCTGTCTGACGTCACACACTGTTGACCGGAGGACCGGAAACAGCATTCACGTCCATAAACGATGCGCGCTGCCGAATGAATGCAACAGTCACGTGGTCGGCTGTCGTCAAGGTCACATATCACACGTACAGGTGAGGACGACACGTACAAGTATTGGCCTTTCACGCTACTTGTCTGAATGCACCGGTATCTGTCGTAAAGAATCGCACAACGATGTTTATAATACTAAGCAAATCGCTAATGCTTTCCTATTATCCTACAGTACAGAAACGCAAACTACTGAAATAACCGAAATATCCACATGGCAAATATGTATGCTTTTGAACAATATTTAAAAAACAAGATATATTTATTTTGGGATATCAAAGTAATGTATCTGAAAGGACAATGAATGTTTTAGATGTACCTAAATTAAATGTTATGGCGTCAATAATCGTGATATTTATTATCAATTCAGCTTCGCAAAACTGATGACATGTAATTTGGGCATGAACTTATTTTAGACATGTAAACAGTGGAATCAAATGTGATTCGTCCTAGTAATAATAGAGTTGCAATTATAGTGGTCCGACGCTGTCACATGTCCCGTGTCGGTGTTTTAAATACACTTCTATATGTAAACTCGTGCAATATTTTGATGTTCCACATATTTACTGTGCACTTTTATTAGTTTTCAATAGCAATGCCTAGGTGCAATCTTTGTCGTTAAATATTAGACGCATGCCTTTAATGGATAGCCAAGGCGGTTGACATCAGTTGACGCCAGGGTGATAGTCGTCCTATTTGATATGCATACAAGCTTTAATGTGATAAATACGTATTTATTGCGTTCAGTCATTGTGTTTAATGTTTTTTAGAAGTACTAGATATTTCTCTCTCTCTGTTACCGTGATATAATTTCACCAACTTGACACTGTTACAGACATGCACTTCATGCTGCACGGGGTCGTACTGTAACGAACGTGTGCCTCACGACCACCAGACGGCGCTGATGTACTCGACGCTGGAGACAGGAGGGTCGTCAAGTATCAGTCACGTCTCCGTCATGACCGTCGTGATGTTATCGCTTACAGGTCGACTGATGTCACGACCGTGAGCGTCTTGCCTCACACCCAAAGGGACCTTAGTGTACAGCGATAATTGTGATAATGGCGCACGACGCCGAGAAACAGTTAGTAATGTTACCGACTTGAACCGTTGAACGTGTTGTGTGGAGAAATACTCCTCCTCAGTTATGTGGGCTGGGTGGGTTTTCGTGATACCATAGAATTCTCGATACGTGCGTGCGTGCGTGCATGCGTGCATGCGTGCGTGTGTGTGTATATATATATATATATAAATATGATATATATATATATATATATATATATATATATATATATATATATATATATATATATATATATATATATATATATATATATATATATATATATATATATATATATATATATATATATATATATATATATATATATACATATATGATCGATTATTTATCTTAGAAAAATGTAATTTTATTATGAAAACATTACCTCACCTCACCTAACCGCTTTGGGCCCAGTGACACACACGCTCGAGTATATTTGGTCCTTTCCCAATATTTTCCCAGTGCTAGTTAGAATCCAGATGCAGATGCAATCATATGGAAAGATTGGGGACTCAACTTACGTACGACTGATACGAGTTACCCTAATAGAAAATTAACATAAACACCTGCAGCGACTTATCAATGAATAATTGCAACACATTAGCAGCAGCATGGATGCCATGTTGATGTACAATTGGTGTCTAAGCGAGAGTTCAACACAATACAATTTTATCTTTACGAAACCAGATATACATTCTCTTATCGAAACATATGCTTATTCCATATATATATATATATATATATATATATATATATATATATATATATATATATATATATATATATATATATATATATATATATATATATATATATATATATATATATATATATATATATATATATATATATATATATATATATATATATATATTGATTTTGATTCATGGGCATTTCGGCATTTAGTGGCTTAAAAGGGTCATTGCATGCAACTTAGGTCGAACGGCAAATATTGTTTGTGTAACATGCGCCGCTTGGGATTAACTGTTGTAAATACGGATAGTTGTACATATATTATGTCTGTTTTGACGTGAAGAGTGATGTGTAAATAAAGAAATTGCAGAAAGTGTGTTGTTGACTGAACAACTCGTTGATGAGATGCAACCACGTTGAATCAAACATTTTCACGAGATGCTAAATATGTGCCAAACTTACATTGGCGACTAAGTTACAGTTTGCGTTATATATGTAGCAGGTATGTATGTGTAGTCATAACTTAACAGGACAGGGAAAGCACCAGTAATTTTACTGTTGTTTATACGTTTAAGAAACAGTGTTGGAAAATCACTCCTGCATGGCATGTTTGAAGGCCAATAGAACATTAAGGGGGGTGTGACTGGGTTCTTAATCTCAGCCCCACCTATTTTAGTGGGCCAACTTCCCACCTACCACCATTTTTGAGAGTCCATCTGCCACCTATTTTAGAAGCCAATCATCCACCAATTTTTTGGATCAACCTCTCACTTCCTGCCACCCCACACAATTCCTGCCACCCCACACTTCCTGTCACCCCACATTAGCGCTTAACAGGCACGTTTACTGCATCAAACTTATAACTGAAACTACATTTCGGCTACGTATGAGATAAGTTCTACTTATACGCTATACGTTAAATATTGAGATACATTGGGAACTTATAGCTGAACTTGTCTGTTAGTGCAATTACTGATACAAGCTATACTAACAACACTTATAATACAACTAGAAGCTGGATAAATAATTATAAATTTGTTAGTGCACTTTCCTAGCATTCTTAAAAATGCATTTCACACCATGTAATACGTAAATATACACATACAAACTTACTGCTGGTGACAGTAGAAAGATACACTTGACATGTCCAAATATGCATTGAACTGAGTAGCTCACAACTATGCACGAAGCAATGACTATTTTTATGGCAGCATTCAACATTTCAGATTGGTCGGATAACCAATACTATTATGAATATCTACAACAGATAAAACATGTCATCATGACAACCCTCGATATAATAGTAGCGTGGGGTAAAGCCCACCCCCACCTATTTTGTAAAGACAATAGTTGAATGGAACCATCTCAGTGATCCTGGAGTTCGGTCTGGAACAATAGGCGCATTCTGCCGCCTATCCTGCGGCCTGCATAGCCAGTAGACTTTATGCGCACTCACCCCGTCGTAGACTATAGCCAACATTACTGTCATTAGCAACATACAACGTATCATAATTAGAATTAGGAAGTACGGAGTTACTCGGACCAACATCGCTGTGTAAACAAGGCCAAATTCTCCCTCTTTTTTATATAGGCCTACTTAGGTTCTCCGCCTCATGCAAACACGTACCATTTAATATTATGTAATGCCACGTAATACCATGGTATACCATGTAATTCCATGGTATGTTTTCATAAGGGTCCCGGCAAACGTCATGGAGTTTTTGTAACGTTATGATGTGGTTTTACTGTTTATGATTACAACAACGTTATAACAACGTTATAACAACGTTATTGTTGTTATGAGAACGTTTCTGCATCCAAACGTTTGTTCATGTCATAATGACGTTATGAAATAACGAGTATCGATCTCGATGAAAGAGAACTCGGGCGAGCTGCTGAACAGTCGGTGCGCACCTAAAAGTCACTGCAGGAGTCACTGACCAACGTACTCGTGCATTAGCAACTCTGCTGTGCAGTCCAGTCATGAAACAAGCGTATAACCCACACAACAAACCGAACGCGTTTTAGCCTGCTTGTCAAAGTTGCTCTTTTCAGTATTTGTTCAAGTGCATCTACATACTTCTTACGATAATATGGTCTCTAAGCGTGTACACAGTATTCTAAATGAGACCTTTATACGGCGCTTTTTTCCTTGTATGTTATTTTATCCCAATCAACCCAATAATTTGATTAACCTTTGAAGCTGCAAATAAATGTTCACATCAGCACTTACCTTTACTCCTAATTCTTTTTTTTTTACAGTAGTACATAGTACAGTATCTCCCATTTTATAATTTACATCCATGGTCCCGTGTCCTGTGTGTAGGCATTTACATTTCCAAAAATTGAATAACATCTGCAATTTTCAGACCATTTAACTAATTATTTGTCTAGATCGTTTTGTAAATGTTGTTTATCACCATCATTGTTAACCTTCTAAACACTTTTGTGTCATCCGCAAATTTAACCACGGTGCTTGATATATATATATATATATATATATATATATATATATATATATATATATATATATATATATATATATATATATATATATATATATATATATATATATATATATATATATATATATATATATATATATATATATTAATGACTTGTACGATAATATAACTTCGTATACCACGGTATACCATGGCATTTCATAGTAGACTGTGATAGGCCATACACATTTATACTATTTATCTGGTATACCATTTATCTGTTTCAAATCACCATGATATTTATAATAGAATACAATGTGTATATTTTCATAAGGGGGAGCAAGAAGGCTGCCTGAATGTAGTCTATTCTAGTCTATACCATGGTGTCCATGGTATATCATGGTACTTTATCACGGTATACCTGCTTCAAAACACCATGGTGTTTACATGGAATACGATGGTATATTTTCACAAGGGCGTTTTGGTCAATATATAATTATGTTTAACGTTGGGCACAATTTCCAGGGAGCCAAATAGACGTTACATAACGGTCATCTGTACACGCCCACATGAAAATATACCATCATATTCCATGGTAAATACCATGGTGTTTTGAAACAGGTAAACTACGGTAAGCCATGGTAAAATACCATGATATACCATGGAAACCATGGTAATTCATGGTGTTTTGAAATATGGAAAACTTGGTAAAATATATAGTGTTTTGAAATCCATGGCATATGTAACAATATACGAAAAAGCATGGTTTACCCACAGTTTACCACGGTATACCATTGTTTACTATGTAATATAATGAAATACCATGGTATACCATGTAATTCCATGGTATACCCTGCAATTCAACGGTATATTTTCATACGGGTGGCGGCCGCGTGTCGGTCGAATCTTCTAATTATCGAATCCTGAATTCACAAAGAGATCTCTTTTCGAAATCCCTTGTTCGACCTGCCCGCTGTTGGATGTAAATTATTTTATTTCTGATCAATTACGGCACACAGCGCATCCTGTGTGGTGTTTGTGATGTTTTTTTTTGGTGTAAAATCATGAAATCTTAAACTGTATTAACTCCAAAAAAGAAAAGAAAAGGAGGTCGTATCAAATGTTAACTATAATGAGCTTTGTAAGCACCTGTTATTACATATTACAGACAGTATGTTTGTAACGGTACAGTAGATCAATATACTATGGTCCATTATACTTTAAATAATATTGTCTGAACCAGTATAGTAGACCTCTCTTCAAAAATCCTAGATTCGCCCCTCACCACCACGTGAAACAAACTAGTCTATACCATGGGTACGGACCACAGTTAGAATCCATCCGCCATTACAAACATTACAGATAAAGAGTCCCAAGGAAAACATGAATTATGCAGCTTGGGTGTATTTGTGAGAGCACAAATTGTGTGGATGAGTGAGTGGAAGTGTTGTTTTTGTGCACAGTAGCATCTGAGCTTTGAAATGATGCCATTTGTCAGTTGGTATACCTGTTGCGTAAGGACACAATGGCCATTAGGCAGGATGTACTCATATTTTGGAAACCGGGTAATTTCATGGCAGAAATGCGGGGGGGTCAGGCGTTGAAGCAATTTGTGGGGAAAGGAGGTATTCAATGTTCACGAATTTCACACAGCAGGTGTCTTAGTGGGTCTGTCATGTGCTGTAAAATTAAAAAAAAAATTGTAGGAAAACATTTCCATTGAATAAGAACGTTATAATGGTCGTCTATGGAAACGTGACTGTGGTCCGTGCCCCCCTGTATTTAGGCACTGCGAGTCATACGCTGGCGCCATCTCACGGATTCTGAGTAATCGACGTCAGGTGAGTCGGGTAAGTTTTTCTTGCAAGACATCGACGATGTTTTTGTTCCTGAAGACGGCACGGCAGCGAAGAACATCTCGCCCATCGCAGACACAATGTCTACACACTTAATGTAGTGCTAGTGTAACTGTTTGATTATGTTGCTCTTATAGGTTATCCGGTTATGGAATATTATTGGAGTATGCCTGCAATATCGCTCACAACGGCACAAGCCAAGGACCGTTAGCCATTACTGTAAATCACACGGCTTGCTTGATGTATTACTCCCTCTACAGCTGTTCACAGCTGAACTGGGAGCTACGTAAAATATGACTGTCACCAGTAGTAACATCCGATTGAACAAATGTCAAAATTGCTATCTGAATTCAAGATTAAACAAGTGAACAAACCCATGGCAATTGTACAAAAAAGAAACTAGTTTCTCGTCCGAACTTTTTTTTAAGAAAGAGGGAGGCCCCTGTTATTTACTATTAATGGATTTTTTGCTATTTTTTAGAAGATGGCTGCTATGTCTTATTTTAAGACACACTAGTTTTTCCGATGCATGACATGCCATGCCAGTGCAAGTGTGATATATTACTATATTAAAGCCTGTCATTCCATTTGTAAATTAGCAACTACAATACTTTTTAGCAGGAATGGCAGATAAGAGAAAGTAGAAACATTTACATCAGTGGAAAATGAGCTGTACATGTTACACCAGAAAACTACCTAAATTTACTAAAAAAACAAACATGAAGCAAACGCAATGTTGAATGTATAATTTATAAATGTATTGTGTATGTTTGGCCATGGTCAGAGTTGTTTGATTTAAATCATTTGAGTTACATCACATAAAATATATATGCATTATGAGTTATAACTATGAGGTAAGTTTTTGTTTCTGCATTATCTGCTTTCAAATCATCCACTTTGTTTGGCAGAATAAATGTTGTAATTGTGTCTGTATGCATGTATGTACATCTTGTATATAATATATACATAATTTTTTATTCATTTTCTGTAGACGTTAATTACTTCAATTTGAATAATTTTTTATTATGTTAAGTGCTTTCAGTTATTTCATGATATTCCTAGTGTTTGAGTGTATGCATGTGTATCTGTGTGCAACCACAATTCGCATGATACATAGCATTGGCTGAAATGGCCGTTCTTAGATTTCCACTGCTTAAAACTCGGGCTAAAATGACCGTAGCTGAATTCAAAACTGAAACGAGGCAACAAACAACTACACCGAACCATATGTTGGTGTGGGTCGGACACGGCATCGGCCATGACTAAATTGTCATGTCTGTCTGTTTTGTTTCAAAACATGCTGACACAACTGCCATTTACACAACCAGTAGATGATGTGTTCCAAATATTCATTTAATAGCTCTGTTTCAAATAAATTGCTGAGACTACAAGTCAATTGTCATTCAACCAAAAAAGGCTAATGTATTCTTGACCTCCTCTGATTTTAATGTAAGTTTTTGTTTCTGTTTGGACGTCTTGTGAAATTTACCTATGCCAAATGTAAGACTTGTGAGTGAAAATTTATTTAAGGTTATTTTATATTAATTGTAGTGGTGCTAAAATATTCATAGTCTTAAAATAAAGCTAAGCTATTGTCCTATCCACATATATGCGTCACATGGCAGTTGAACAGTACTTTGTGCAAAGGACAAAATTAGAGTGGGCCTGTGATAAGATCACAGATTTATTTTTTTATAAAGAATAGACATCGTGGCGAATAATATATTTAATTTATAATTGAAAAAGGAAACATAAGCAATTTGCTTCTTTTCCATTGTCTTAAATGTGTTTAGTAGTTGATCGGCTGATTGATTGTATGTACATGAATTTATGTTATTTGAGACAATAAACATTATTATTATTAAGAAGTACAGCAATTTTACATGGGTTTTTGGCAAAATTTACACAATTTCGTGTTACAACTTGACAAGTCGTGTGTATACATATCTTTGGCCCTAACAGACGCATTTTTTATTTCAAAAAGTGATTTCCGCTGCCTGTATTTCATTATTGTTTTACAACACCCTGTCCAAATTGCTGCCCACTATTGTCACGGATACTGGCAAATAATATTTTTATTTAGTAGGTATCAAATTATTTTCAGAATAATTCGTCCATAAACTTTAACTTTTTATATATTTCACGACTATCAGCACCCATAATGGGAACGTGGGAAAAGTCCTATGACAACCATTTTTGCAATTTGTATATTCCTTTTATTATGTAAACAACACATAGAAATTTTAGAATGGTTTTCTGCCACTTTGGGTATTCTTGGCCGTTCTGGGAGAAATTTGGGAAAAAAACACACCAATAAAGTTCAGTATAAGCGAAATGAGATGGAGCGCCATCTTGAAATTTCAATATGTTGCTTCCCTAACATAGGACTATGCACAGTGCAAAGTTATTGGTCATAGCACTTGTCCCACATTATAATTTTGGTTGCTGAAATCCGTAAAATATGTAAAAAGCTTAAGGCTGTATTATTCTGAAAGTGTAATAAATATATCATCTGAACTAGACTGATTATTGCCAGTATCCTTGACAATAGATGGTAGCAATTTAGACGTTGTAGTGTTAACACAACAATTAGGACATTATTTTTAAAACACTATTTATTTACCTTTCATGCACCTGGTACAACAGTTATCCTTCTCCCTATCATTACCTCTTCAAATGTAAACTTATCTAGGCACCTGTAAAAAGGTCAAAATAATTTGCGCTTACCCCTTGTTCACATCATAGGGCATTACAGATACGATTTGGATGTAAATGCTTACCTTGGTACTAATTTTGTGGAAGTGCTCAAATATAGCAACTTGGTCATTGGCTAAAGTAAATTCTGAGACAACTTTTTTAATTTTGTGAAAATTGTTTTATTTGACACAGAATGACCCAACTAATAATTGGCATCCCTTCCTATTAACTGTGTACATGGGATGAATAGAGTAGCCAAATAAAATACCTAGGTCCTAGGACCCTTTACAAAAATCCAGGACATTTTTCACACTGGTTAGAACTTATTACAGTTGTGCGTGCCTTTCAGGAGCAGTGAAACCATGGGACCAGCTGCTCTGTCCTCTAAACAGTCAACACATCACTAGACTGAGACGCACCTTCACCAGTGTGTAACACACCAACGACAAATGGCACATACTTTTATTTGAGATGTCTGTAAGAGAAATGCACGGTACGACACTCTCTGATATTTTATTTACATTATTAAATATATTCTGGTCCAGACTCCAGAGTTGGACAAATAAAAGCTACAGAACCAGCAGAAGGACAACTTGTGAGCTATATTGGTGCTTGAAAACCTTATAATAGTGAGACAAAAAATTAGCACTTATATATCTACATTGTAAACCTAGAAGTTGATGTTTTACTAAAAAAATTGTCATGGCAATATAAGTAAAACTCATAGAGTTACATCATTAATCATCCCCCTGTAAACAAGAGCGATAAGCCAGCTCACTGCAGTGAAGCGGGCGTGGACCACTGGCTGGCATTTCATTGCACGGCAGAAACAGTTGCATCCACTGCATGACACATAGGGTAGTACTGTTTATAGTGTGAACATAGCAAGTTCCAAATAGTTGTATAACATGTAAGTAAGTAAGTAAGTAAGTAAGTTAATTTATTTCATCCTCGTCATCATCATGTACAATATAAGCCTAAGGCAAACAAAAGCAATGAAGATGAGGTGGCTACCAGAGAAGTATAAACTTATCGGGCTAGTAGCCAGTGACAATGACACCAGGAACCAATTAACTTGAAGATTTGTCATTGTCATTTGTTCTTAATGGGGCATGGCCACCAGACTGATTAATAATTTGGATGAGGGTGGTCCCAGCAGTTGTGTTATAAGTCTGGGCAGTTGGGTTGTTCATACTGGAATGAGCATCGTGCATTAGTGTTAAACTCTCCAAGACAAAAATTTTAGAGGCTTGCTACAGACAGCTGTGGGACAACGAATATGGTTATTTCCTGTGTGGCTTACAGCTGTACGAATCGACAGAAGACAGGATTTAACATCTCGTTATTTTCAGGTAATTTATGTCGCAAATGTTTGTGCTGTGTTAGTTTATATGTGAATGAATGTAACAGTTTCGAAAATGTTCTGAAACATCAATATATTACAGATACGTTTGTTTTTCTTGGGGGTAGCATACATTAAGTGTTTCCCAGTAGTCACATTGATTGGGTGCAACATAACAATTTTATAGGGGTAGGATTCAGTTATATAAATGATGTGTGCGTGCGTGTAAATTTGTAAATCTTTTTTAAAACCCCACTAGATGTCAGCTCAATAATAAGATTTTTGTTCTTTATTAAGTCATCTGCATTTAATGAGGCTCTCCCTTTTTGGTCATCGTTTGCCTTTTCATCATTGTATGAATCACTATCATATAACTCATTCTGTACACATTGCAACATTCATTGCATTCTATGCATTTGTTTGACAAACCATGTGAAAGGTTGCCTACTAAAACAATTGACAGCTTAAATGAGAGAGCACATTTCTTTGCAAGAGGCGTGTCCTTGGGCAAGTTGGCCAGATAACATTCGAGAAAGATCATGATCTGCAGGTGGAAATGGCTGTGATGGAGCAGCTGGGGAATGTGTTGGAAGATGGGAAAAATATATTTGTGGGACCTTAGGGAAGAATGTTTAACAAGGCTTAATGAGATTTTGACCACTTGCAGTCATTAGCTAATACATGTATAGAACACTTCAGAAATTTCAGTTTTGAGCATGTTTAGTGGTGCTACTGTTATAGTTAATGTTATGATATTTGCTATACAAGGTGCATGGATATATTGTGCACGTAATAAGGTATTAGGTATATATAGCTATATAGTAATAATCTCTTATTAGTACTGTATATCTGTAGATATATTATGATGAAGATTGGGTGCTGTACAATATAAACACTGGGCCTCCAGTGGGTTCTTGCCGTGCAGCAGCATGAATGTCACTGGTCCATGCCTGCAGCACTTTATCATGTGTCAACCGATAAGAGCTCAGCCATCTTGTTTTACTAATGGGTGTTCTATTTATGTCTATGGTAAAACTCCACAGTTTCACTGTACTTGATTTGTAGAGTAAACAACAGCAGTATCCTTATAATTAACATTTTGACATAAACATGAAATTAAACAATTAAATCAAATAATATACAGTGATTGCAGAGTTATTAGAGGTTCATGCACTGGATGTGGTGGCGTTAGGCCATTACAACTCTTTTATTAAATAAAAAATTTCAGGACCATTAAAATTCAAATCCATTAAAATCTGGATAGTGTTATGTTGAAGAATGAAATGGCTCATTTATTGCCAGTTTGTTGTGTGCAGAGACAAAATGTGCTCAACTGAAAACTTGGGATTAAATCACTCACCTACAGTCAGAGTCAGTCTCATTGACACAACATCCATTGTGTTGTGTCACCATGGGTGGACACAAGGTGGACTGCTTTTGACAACACTGATATATTGATGACATCATTTGACCTTCTATGTTCTTTATTTGAATAAGCAGATTAGAGAAAGTAGCCTTGTTTTCAGATTTCTGCCCCTGTGTCCCAATACAAATACCAGATTAATTATATTTTTTTATGATTATGGTAAAATATAATTGTAATGACATGATTTCAGTGGCACTTCTGTCTGAAATAAAATGTAAAATAATAAATAAAAATATTGTAGTTAAATCTCAAGGAAGTAATACCTAGATGTATTATTTTAATTAATTTCAACCACTTATGTTGGCTCGACACAGGAAGCATGAGACTGTATGTTCACTTAGTATACTGAGCAACATACCAGAACAATTATTTGGAAATGGTGCTATATATGAAATGTATTGTGATTGCCAGGATGAAGAGAAATGGTGTTACTGACGGAGACAAAACACCTCAACCCTGTCGTAGTGTTGGAACAACTCCCAGACTCAGTGGTAAGAACCTGGATGATGTCTCACACTTGGTCAGTTAAAACATTTAAATAAAGTCATTGTCTCTGCGTGGTTGCACTAGTAGAATTGTAAATATGTTGAATTATTAAGCTTTGTTGTTTGCAAAATAAACAAAATAGAACACAACAAACCAAACTCAGTTATGTTACTGAAATTGTCATGTTTATTAAAATGTATAAGTATTAGAATACAGTAAATATTGAGTTTCACCCGAGGCCATGCTGGTGGGCTGCACATATAATAGTCAACATGGACCACTAATATGATAGTCAACATGAACCATCAATATGATAGTCAACATGGACCACCAATATGATCTAGTCTACATGGACCACTAATTAGTAACTAATATGATAGTCAACATGGACCACCAGTATGATAATCAACCTGGACCACCAATGTGATTGTCAACCTGGACCACCAATGTGATAGTCAACATGGCCCGCCAGTATGATAGTCAACATGGCCCGCCAATATGATAGTTAACATGGCCCACCAATATGATAGTCAACATGGACCACCAATATGATAGTCAACATGGACCACCAGTATGATAGTCAACATGGACCACCAATATGATAGTGAACATGGCCCGCCAATATGATAGTCAACATGGCCCACCAATAGGATGGTCAACATGGACCACCAATATGATAGTTAACATGGACCACAATACGATAGTCAACATGGATCACCAATATGATCTAGTCTACATGGACCACTAATTAGTAACTAATATGATAGTCAACATGGACCACCAGTATGATAGTCAACCTGGACCACCGATGTGTTAGTTAACATGGACCACCAATATAATAGTCAACCTGGACCACCAATATGATAGTCTACATGGCCCGCCAATATGATAGTCAACATGGCCCACCAATAGGATAGTCAACATGGACCACCGATGTGATAGTTAACATGGACCACCAATATGATCTAGTCTACATGGACCACTTATTAGTAACTAATATAGTCAACATGGACCACCGATGTGATAGTCAACATGGACCACCAATATAATAGTCAACCTGGACCACCAATATGATAGTCTACATAGACCGCCAGTATGATAGTCAACATGGACCATCAATATGATAGTTAACATGGACCACAATACGATAGTCAACATGGATCACCAATATGATCTAGTCTACATGGACCACTAATTAGTAAATAATATGATAGTCAACATGGACCACCAGTATGATAGTCAACCTGGACCACCGATGTGATAGTTAACATGGACCACCAATATAATAGTCAACCTGGACCACCAATATGATAGTCTACATGGCCCGCCAATATGATAGTCAACATGGCCCACCAATAGGATAGTCAACATGGACCACTGATGTGATAGTTAACATGGACTACAATACGATAGTCAACATGGATCACCAATATGATCTAGTCTACATGGACCACTGATTAGTATATAATATGATAGTCAACATGGACCACCAATATGATAGTCAACATGGATCACCAATATGATAGTCGACATGGACCACCAATGTGATAGTCGACATGGACCACCAATGTGATAGTCAACATGTGCCACCAATATGCAAGACCATGCAGACCACGATATGTTGATTTGTGTGTATGTTGCTGTTTGCAGCTGCAGAGTTTGCGTCGACTTCCAAAGCAGGATGGAGCATTGACAGACAGACATATCTCTGTAAGGACATCATTACTTGTGATCGTAGTACAGAAAGTCATGTACATATGAAAATTGTGCTATAATAATAATGTTTTATGGCTAATTAATATGTAACAATTATTTCACAAGATAATGTAATACAGAGTAAGGTATTGTGCATTTTCTGGTAAGAAACTTACTTTTCCCATTGTATTTCCGTAGGGGCTGGTGCAGGGTCATGTTTCGCTGACCTGTTGAAACCATTCCAGAGTTTACCTTTGTTGATCTGCTTCACTAAACAACACATCAGAACTTGCTGTAAACTGCCCACTGCTGCAGGACAACCATGAGTTGAACCTGTTCTTCTCTGTGTTTCCGTAACATTCTTTTTAAGAGATGCAGTTATTGTCTTCTTGCTCAACCCCCAACCTCGAGGGCCAGGAGAGTGCCTTTTGTCTGGTCTCTTGTCCTTCCACCTGGCATGGTTAAACCAGCCAGGAGCCGAGACTCCCACCGGTATAGCTCTTTGGGTCATTGAGACACATGACTCGTGACACGGGTCTCAACAGGAGTGGTCCATGGGATTGCTCAAAACTCTTCACCTTCTGCCAGACCAGTTCCAAACAGCTTCCAAACAGTTTGTTTACATAATTCCACCACTATCTACAAACAGGCGGTAACATTTAAATGAGTGAACTTGGGTAACATACAGTGAATAAATTGCCCAGAATTTGAAATAGTATCAAGAGTATTTGAACCCAGGTCTTCCTGATAGAGAGTGAGCAGTCTACTATGTTAAGTACTGCCACTCAGATATATTTAGTTATTGCTATGCATTCCTAATAATTGTGTATTTTCGTTACTCATGTTACATAATTGACTCTAACAAAAAGTAACTAACTTGATATAAAGACTACGCGGACATGTTCCTAGCATTAACTTTACTTTACTGATAACCTATGAAGTGTCATTTATAAAAATAAATAAATGCTATGAGTAAATTTGAAAGATTATTTTTTTTAATGTTGTTGCTTGCAGAAGGAAGGAAGCAGAAGTAACAGAGACGTATGTTGTTGCTTGCAGAATGAAGGACGTAGAAGTAACAGAGACGTATGTTGTTCCTTGCAGAATGAAGGACGTAGAAGTAACAGAGACGTATGTTGTTGCTTGCAGAATGAAGGACGTAGAAGTAACAGAGACGTATGTTGTTGCTTGCAGAATGAAGGAAGCCTGCCCTGTGATGTCATCAGGCCCACTATAACAGACTCCCACCCTCGCCTCCCACAGACAATGTTGAGGATAGACGGCCTGCTACTGGGACCTGGGTCTTGCCGAGTGCTGGATGTCTGGCTGCCTGAGCCAAACTTAGATGTAAGAGAATTGGGAATTCATGGACTCACATTAGAATGTACAAGCAACCATTTGATTAATGAGATCAGTGCTCAGTTGTTCCAACAGAACATGTCCAATTGGATGTTTTCCCATACTAGTTGATGATACTCCAAATTTAACCACACATTATTACAATTATAAGCAAATTATTTATTCACAGATTATGTTGCTCGACAGTTAGTCCATTACTCCACAGTTAGTGCATTGTTCCACAGTCAATCCATTGCTCCACAGTCAATCCATTGCTCCACAGTCAGTGCATTGCTTGACAGTGGGTCCATTGCTCCACAGTTGGTCCATTGTTCCACAGTCAATCCATTGCTCTACAGTCAGTCCATTGCTGGACAGTGGGTCCATTGATCCACAGTTGGTCCATTGCTCCACAGTCAGTGCATTGCTTGACAGTGGGTCCATTGATCCACAGTTGGTCCATTGCTGCACAGTCAATCCATTGCTCTACAGTCAGTCCATTGCTCCACAGTCAATCCATTGCTCCACAGTCAGTGCATTGCTTGACAGTGGGTCCATTGATCCACAGTTGGTCCATTGCTCCACAGTCAATCCATTGCTCTACAGTCAGTCCATTGCTCCACAGTCAATCCATTGCTCCACAGTCAATCCATTGCTCCACAGTCAGTGCATTGCTCGACAGTTAGTCCATTACTCCACAGTTGGTCCATTGTTCCACAGTCAATCCATTGCTCCACAGTCAGTGCATTGCTTGACAGTGGGTCCATTGCTCCACAGTTGGTCCATTGTTCCACAGTCAATCCATTGCTCTACAGTCAGTGCATTGCTTGACAGTGGGTCCATTGATCCACAGTTGGTCCATTGCTCCACAGTCAGTGCATTGCTTGACAGTGGGTCCATTGATCCACAGTTGGTCCATTGCTCCACAGTCAGTGCATTGCTTGACAGTGGGTCCATTGATCCACAGTTGGTCCATTGCTCCACAGTCAGTGCATTGCTTGACAGTGGGTCCATTGATCCACAGTTGGTCCATTGCTCCACAGTCAGTGCATTGCTTGACAGCGGGTCCATTGATCCACAGTTGGTCCATTGCTCCACAGTCAGTGCATTGCTTGACAGTGGGTCCATTGCTCCACAGTTGGTCCATTGCTCCATAGTCAGTCCATTGCTACACAGCTGATCTGCAACTTCAAACCAATTTTCAGATATGTAGACAAGAAAATGTCAGTAAGAAAATAAAGTCCAATCGGTGTTAACGAGGTAGACGACATATCCAGAAATGAAATTTATTTGACTAATATATGTTTACAGGTACATGATTAATAAAGAAACATGTATATGCTCATGAAAAAAGATCTGCACAAATATGATAAATACGACAAATGTTTGCACAAATTGAAATATCAGTTTAAAATCACACACATTGTACAGGTGAGTGTTGCAAATATGTTGACAGGATGAGGTAACATTGGAGCCAGGATTGCTCCACCAGAACATTGAGGAGCAACTGGAGCGAAGTCATGAGGTGAACACAGCAGGAGGGTCACTACAGGTGGGTGTGGTTAACATATTTCAATTCTCTTGACAGCACCCAAGAAAACAGGAGGGTCACTATGGGTGGGTTTATTAAAATATTTCAATTGTCTTAATAGAAACCAAGAAAACAGGAGGGTCACTATGGGTGGGTTTATTAAAATATTTCAATTGTCTTAATAGAAACCAAGAAAACAGGAGGGTCACTATGGGTGGGTTTATTAAAATATTTCAATTGTCTTAATAGAAACCAAGAAAACAGGAGGGTCACTATGGGTGGGTTTATTAAAATATTTCAATTGTCTTAATAGAAACCAAGAAAACAGGAGGGTCACTATGGGTGGGTTTATTAAAATATTTCAATTGTCTTAATAGAAACCAAGAAAACAGGAGGGTCACTATGGGTGGGTTTATTAAAATATTTCAATTTTCTTAATAGAAACCAAGAAAACAGGAGGGTCACTATGGGTGGGTTTATTAAAATATTTCAATTGTCTTAATAGAAACCAAGAAAACAGGAGGGTCACTATGGGTGGGTTTATTAAAATATTTCAATTGTCTTAATAGAAACCAAGAAAACAGGAGGGTCACTATGGGTGGGTTTGATTAAAATATTTCAATTGTCTTAATAGAAACCAAGAAAACAGGAGGGTCACTGTGGGTGGGTTTATTAAAATATTTCAATTGTCTTAATAGAAACCAAGAAAACAGGAGGGTCACTATGGGTGGGTTTGATTAAAATATTTCAGTTGTGGTAAAAGCACCCAAGAAAACAGGAGGGTCACTACAGGTGGGTTCATTAAATATTTCAATTTTCTTAATAGAAACCAAAAAACAGGAGGTCACTATTGGGTTTATTAAAACAGTTCTATTGCATTTATAGCACCCAAGAAAACAGGAGGGTCACTATGGGTTGGTTTTATTAGAATATTTCAACTGTGGTAACATCACCCAAGAAAACAGGAGGGTCACTACGGGTTGGTTTTATTAAAATATTTCAATTGTCTTAATAGAAACCAAGAAAACAGGAGGGTCACTATGGGTGGGTTTATTAAAATATTTAAATTGTCTTAATAGAAACCAAGAAAACAGGAGGGTCACTATGGGTTGGTTTTATTAGAATATTTCAACTGTGGTAACATCACCCAAGAAAACAGGAGGGTCACTACGGGTTGGTTTTATTAGAATATTTCAACTGTGGTAACATCACCCAAGAAAACAGGAGGGTCACTACGGGTTGGTTTTATTAGAATATTTCAACTGTGGTAACATCACCCAAGAAAACAGGAGGGTCACTACATGTGGCTTTGATTAAAATATTTCAATTGTCTTAAAACGAAACGAAAGTTATAACCATTGTACCTACTGTTAAGAATATCACACCAGTGGTTTACCAGGAAAACCTTGTTAAACAAATATGAACACACTATAACTTAATAAGGGGTCAGTGACTCCTATAAAGACTTTACAGTCGCTCTCACAGGAGCCACCAATGAAATATAATTAACTAACTCATTTATACAAAAGGTTATGACAGTGCGTGTGTACAGAGGGAGCAAGAACATGCATGAATATTTGAGTGTGATAATATGTAAAATAAATTGTAATAGATCGTAGTCATGCATTCATTACTGATTTAATTGATTTTGATAGCTAGTATAGCAGTTTAATATTGAATACGTATCTTCATATTTTTGTAATAAATAATTTTTTCCATAATTTGTAAAACCTCGCAAACTTTGAGTTCCTATCTTCTCTGTAGCTATTTTTAGGGTATTATTAACAATAATATGTGGCAAGTTATATCTAAGATACCTTTTGGCAAATTCATGTTTAGTTCTGAATGAGTACCTGTATATATCAGTTGTACACCTTGTGTTATGATTTTATATATTTGGGGTAATAAGTAGGCAGGTAAGTCTTGTAGTTATAATAAAATTTAAACTCATGTAACTTTAATAAATAAAAATTTTTTAAAAAGTGGTTCTGTATGTAAATTGTATTTACTTAATGTTAAAATTTCTTTTGAATTGTTTGTTACCTTGGTAATCCCACGCCATGACACAATAGTTAATATGAGATAATATTAGTTTATTATATAAAAGAATTTAAATTTCTAGAGGTAACACATGCTTTAATCTGTTTAATATGCCGACCATTTTTAAACCCTTGTTTGATATATTTTCAGTGTGTTTTTTCTAATTTAAATTTGTATGTTAAGTCAGTCCTAAAAAATTAATTTGTTCATTCGTTCTGTGTATTTAACTTTATTTGGCATTTGAAAGGTCATATATTTAGATTTATTTTTATGATAATTTATTACTATTAAACCATTCCTTTATTTTTAGTGCATCATTCACTGCAGATTCAGTGTTTTGTTTGGTATATTGTAATTAAAGGATTTGATGGTGCTAAATAAGGTGGTGTTGTCAGCATACATAATAAAGTAAAACATTTTGCTAGCTTTTGCAGAAAATTGTTTTTACATATATCATAAATAACAAGGGACAAAGGATACATACTTGTGGTATACCAATGTTTTTAGATAAAACTTATCAGATTTAGCATTTCCTGATTTGACATATTGACTTCGATTGTTTAAATAACTTTACAATAAAATCAGAGTAGATCTA
The DNA here is from genome assembly GCA_033239005.1 of Lamellibrachia satsuma. Lineage (NCBI taxonomy): Eukaryota > Metazoa > Annelida > Polychaeta > Sabellida > Siboglinidae > Lamellibrachia > Lamellibrachia satsuma. Next base: position 55,206 of record BSQZ01000058.1, read on the forward strand.
CCTTGGTATTTTAATTTGTTAAATAGTGTCAAACTCCTTTGAGAGGTCAAGAAAAATGCTGAATGGTACATCATGTTTATCCATTTGTATGATTATCTGTCTACTAGTTCAAGTGATGCATATTCAATCGAGTGTTTTTGTCTAAAGGCATATTGATTATCAAAACAAAGTTTGGAATTGTTGAAATATGCGTATACATGTAACTGCATAGAAATTAGTCTATTATTTTTAAATAGTAATGGATCATCTTTCTTGAAAATAGGAATAACTTTGGCAATGTGAACATAACTTGGTTGATTAATAGGGTTTATGATTTAATGATGGCAGGTTCTGTTATTTTCAACAGTTTTGAAAAAATACCGTCACAGCCACAACTGTTTTTTTTTGCTTTATAGTTTCTTTATCTACATTCTAAATCTGAAAACAGAGTCAACTTGTTTTTTTTTTAATAACTGTATATAGGTCAAACTGTTGCACAAGAGATTTAATATGATGGCAATAAGGATAAATGTAATCCTTAAACTTTTTAATGACCTCATAGTTAGGTGAGTTAGAGACATTTTTAATTGCTTAAAAAGTGAATTTCGATATCTGATAGATTTTATTAGACCCTGTGTGATCCAAGTAGAATGTTTGCTTATGTTTATTGAATTTCATTATTTTGATTGGCATGTGCTTGTCCTTTGCTCGCATAATTTCTTCATGTTTTATGTTGTAATTTAAATTGGGATCAGGCTTAGGACATTTATTTAGTTTGTTGTAGATTTCCTCAGAGTTTATGTCATTTTAAAAGCCATGCATTGCTACTGTATTTTGTAAATTTACTCTTACGAATTTAGGAGGAAGTTTAGATTTTAGATTGATATCCATGAATAAGAGGTATGGTTGATGTCAGAAAAAGCTTTAGTGAAGATCCCTGCTGTACTGTCTAATACAAATTTATTTATCTTACAGAAAACGTTGTCTATCAATGTTCCACTGGATCTAGTGAAGCGGTTGGAAATGTCATTTTTAGGATAGAGACTGTGTAATGTTATAGTGTAAAAAAATCACTGTATATTCTATTTTCGTTAATTGAAGTAAATTAATGTTGAAGTCCCCAGTAATAATGAGGTTACTGGTATATTCCAGTGTAGATAAAGTTGTTGTAAATTCATCAATGAAAATGTTTAATATTCTTGTTAACATGATCTTGGTGGTCTATATATGTTCCCAATAGTAATAGTCTTTGATAAATTACTTCCAGTTATTTGAATTATCATCCTCTCCCAGTGTTCATACATATTGATATTAATTTTTCCTGCATACAGATAGTTATATGTTTTATATACATATATGATTAGCCCACCTTTATTACTGCAGTTTTTCCCTTTAGCTATTAATTCGTATCCCTGATTTGGTTAACATATATCCACTGTGACAATGCATTGAATAAGATTATAATGTTCAGATAGTATTTTATTAAGCTTCATCAAGACTGACAACTCAGATCAGCTGACTTCATATCAAAATCAGGAACTTTCTCACAATTGTTTGTAGGTTGCAACATCTGGTGTCACTGAGCAGCGTGCAGCACTCAAAACTACCCCATGCCGACTTCCCACAATGCAACAGTTGCCGAAGGTCAACAGCATGAAAAACGGGTCAGATGCGGGTCAGAGGTCAAGCATACAGGGGTGTTGCCTGAATCGTTGTCCCATAACTCGATGCAGTCGTCTTGTGTCATCCGTTGAGGAGCACCTTCGCAAGGATCACAGGCTTTCAAAGGTTGCCTTAAAACGTGTCATGGCACGCACCAAGACGAGATGAGTAAACTTGTCATTGATGTGTTGAGACCACATAAAGTGACTTTTAAAAATATCTACATTAATAAAATTTCAACATTACATGTGGAAAACGATGCCATTGACTTATCAAGAATCCACATTGTTAGCCTACCTGGCCTGCTGTCAGATATATTTGAAATATGTTTTTTAACTTCACACCACTAGCATTTACACAATCAGTATATAATGATAATGTTGTCCAATTATTTTGTTTTTGGGTGGAGTGCCACGCAGGAGAAGGAACCATTTTAAGCACCAGCAGGGGCATCCGCGGGGGGTGGGGGGGCACTTGCCCCCCTGGATCTAGACACACACACACACACACACACACACACACACACACACACACACACACACACACACACACACACACACTGTATTTTGTTTCTCCATCTCCCACTCCCCCCACACACATATAATATATATTATCTGGCATATTTAATTACTATGCCTATGCTTTATAATGTCCCCAAATTTCTTGCCCCACCTCCCTGGAAAAATTCCTGCGGACGCCCCTGAGCACCAAGTACAATTTTTCTGAAAAACTGGACCTGAAGTTGGTCAATGTCCAGTGCGTGTTCTGTAGTGTTACTCCAAAGGACAACTGAAGCGTGTTTGGAGACAACCAAATTATAAATGCTTACATGAAACACTGTAATGTTTGGTGTGGCTGATTTTTAAAGCATTATAGTTTGGTTTTAAGTGGTATTGATTTTTAAACTATAATAGTTTGGTGTTATATGGTATTGACACGTACAGCTTTCTTGAAAGTTCATGCCGTGTCAGTTTTGTACAGCTATCGGAAACCTCCATAATAACATAATGTAATGTCTTTTAAACTGCTTTATTTTAAAATACACAGCTGTTGTTGGAGTAGAGGTAATACAAGGTAAAGCAATAATTTAGCTGACATTTGTTGCTGCATTTGTTTATAAATGTAGTTTTGTTACTGCATGTTACAAAAAAATACTTGGTGTACGGTGTGTTTTAAAAATGTTGGTGTAACATTTTGCTAATTGATGATTTCAGAATGGATCTTAAAGACATGTTCAGGTATATTTTGTCTGCTACATGCACTTTCTAATAAAATAAAATGAACTGATATTGAATAAAAAATGTGGAACACTAGAATTGATATATTAATTAAAGTAGCATAGAGTTTACTATGCTGGTGATGCCGTGTTAATTGTGATTAGCCTTGTGGGTTTGGCAGACCATTGTTGGTACCAGAAATAACTTCTGGAAGAGTTAGAAGCTAATAATTAATGTGAGTGCTATATACTGACCTGCCGGACCTTGTGGTGTAGTCCACGCTGACCCTGATCTTGCTAACACTGACCTGAAGTTCTTCGATAATTTTATCTTTAGCATCAGTGGTTCATCCAGGCGGGTTATTTATGTCTTCATCGTGCGCATTTCAACCACTAGGACGTGGCTTGTGTGTTCGAGCTCTGCGTGAAGCCGAGTTGATAAATGTCGGGAGTATGCCTTTTAAAAGCATGTTTTCAAGTTGTTAGGATTGCATTGTGGTATTTCTTTCAACTTTTGTATCTATATGGAAACTGTCCAATTAGGTTTGTTTACATGTGTCCGTTAGAATATCTCTGTTGTCATTTTAACATGTCACTTTCATGATGTTTAATTGATATATGACATCTGATTGCAATTTGTTAATTTGAGGTGTCATTGCACTTCTGTGGTGATAGAAAGTGTTATTATTGTAATGATTGTTTTTGCTCTATTTATGTTTAGATGCCAGCATAACCATTGAATAGGCTTCAGAACAAGTGTTGAACAAGGTTGCCGTCCAAAGCAAAGCAGGCCCTTAGCCAGAAATACAACTTTGCCAGTCTTGAACATTCTAAAAAACCTTAAACGCGCGAACGGCTCCCGCGTCTATGATAGCCACTATTGTTTTTTTTCTTCAGTGGCATGCCAGTGCTGGTGGCTACAGTGACATCCATTATTGGTCGAATTAGGCTTTTTCAATGGCAAGCCAAGTCCAGTTTAACCATTATTGGCCCAGTTTATTTTAAATATATAAACATGGAAGTAATGCTTGAAGCATCTTAAGACTAAGTACATGCATGCAAGTACGTCTACTATGAACAAATATGATAACAATCACACTCAAAATCAAATGCTTGACACTAAAACTCGTTTGGCAGGTGCCATTTTGAACTCGCCCCACGACATCCGGGTCACGGGATTGTTTCTTCAAATGATAGCGTCAATGGATAGGCATTGAGAACGGCCACGAAAATGCGTTTCCCAACCAATGACAGTAGTTATAAGAGGTTTTTGGGACCCCTCTTATCGCCGCAATCTAGAGATCAAAGGAAGATCAAAGGAAAAGCCTCTAATATCGCCCAGCCGTTGAAGAGTGCGCGCAGCGAATGTAGAGCGCCCCCTGGCGAGCGTAGTAGAGCGTAGTGCATGCTGGGTAAGGTAAGCGCCCCCTAGGGACGGGAGGAGGAACGAATATTGAAAATTGAAAAAAAACACGTAATATCACCCACCCACCCCACCACCGACCCACCCACCCACGTAAACACGTGACCGTGTGACCTTGACCCGACGGAGTGACCAGTCCGAGTGGGCAGCTGACGGCGACCGGACGTCCGAACGACTGGAGTTAAGTGTGAGCCGAGGCGTTTATCCAGCTGTGAGCCGTAGCGCGAGATCAAAGGACGCTAATCGGTACAATGTAGCAAGGGAGCCGAGCTAATCGTCGATAAACAGCAACAATGTGGCAGAGACGGCTATTGATGTGTGTTATAGCGGGTTATATGGAGTGAACGAAAGACGTAATAAAAGTAAAACCGATAAAGATGAGGGTAATATGTAATGGTTATTAATTAGCCGACATGCATGGCTATAAAATAACCGCTGGACGACGGAAATCGGACCGTTGGTTAAATAAAATGTAGCAGGACGAAAATGGACTATATATATATATATATATATATATAATATGGTAATAAATAAAATGTAGCATAATATGCCAACAACAAAACGCAATACAAGACGGGAAGAAGGTGCAAACTTTAATACATGAAATAAACACAAGTACAATAGTAATACATGAAACAAATAAAAATGAACGTTTGTATAAGTGTTCATTCGGGCTGAGAGTTGAATGCCGACAAGAGAGAACGTCGCACGCTCCGATCAGTCATTCGACGCATCAATGCAATGCGGAGGGAGACCGATCGTCGTCGCCGGAACAGTGAAGGAAGATGTACGGGACCTCTGTGCAGGCGATGGAAGATAGGGATGGGTGACGGGGCGTGTAACAGCATTAATTGGTGCATAACACACTCCCACTGTAGCATGTGGGCACGGAAGGCGAGTCGAAAATCGTCCGAGTCCTCGTGGGTGTCGGCGGTGTCGGCGGCGGCGATATCATCGGCGTCGTCGTCGTCGTCGTCGTCGTCGTCGTCGTCGTCGTCCCACGACTCAGGGACGGTAGAATGGGTACGAAAGCCAGGGCCGTAGTAGAATTCGATGTCAGACATGACATGGCGCCAACGAGCGGCATGCTGACCGAATGCTGCGAGCAGATCGGCGTCGGACAGAGCGTCGCGAAATAGTGCTGTGGCCTGACAGGCCCGTCGGTGTGCGGTCGACACGATTAGCTGGGTCATGACGCATGCCCAGTGAAAGCGAGGGATTCTGTAAGTAAAGAACACAACCAGAGTGAGAACATGCATAGACATCTATATATAACAGACGTAACCAAGCAACGAGAGATATGTAATACGAAACCGATCGGCTGGCAAGCCGCTACATATGGAACTTGGACCCGACGAACACGGCGAGACATGTATACACAGGAACGACGATAGAACAGTATGTACAGTGAAAAGCAGTTAATAGCTATGTAGAGTTATGTAGAGCTATGAAAGTATATAATAGTAATAAATAAAGAAATAAAAGAAATAAAAGAAATACTCACACACGACGCATTAGTGGGAGCAACGCATCTCCCATAACACTGAGAAGAGTCAAAAACTCTGCAAAGTCGAGCACCATAACGACAGGAGGCATTATGATCAGCAGTGTTGAACGGTATCGAAGGCAATGGCGGTTGTAATGACGACACGACGAACGCAGCGTCTATATAGCATGGCAGAAATAAAACCAGACAGCTGACGCAACCCGAGGAACAATACGACACTGATTAGAAAACAGATAAGCGGCCGGCAACTGTCAGCCCACCGACACCGGGCATCCATCACGCAAGGAAAAAAGGGGGGGTGACTAGTACTCGAGAGCGCTAGAACGGGCGTGTATTTAAGACAGTAACTGTACAATTTAACGTTATAAAGTCACCATGAACCGTGATATACGCTTCAGAGGCGGGCGCCATTTCCTGTCAAACTTCTACGTGTGCAGGATACGTGTGTGGAATAAAGAATTTACGAGTGTCGAAAGCGCTTACCAATGGCGGAAATGCATGCATCACGGTGACCTGCAAACCGCAGAAAAAATGCTGTCCACGCGCACTGGTCTACAGGCGAAACACCTCAGCAAGAGCATACGAGAAAAAGAACAGTTACGAGCATCGTGGAACCATCAACGATATTCACTAATGTATGCGTTAGTTGCTGTTAAATATCGCGACCCAACCCTACGTAAACGACTCCTAGACACTGGGTATTCCCAGTTGCAGGAATGGGTCAAGAGTCGTGAAGGATACTGGGGGGCGCTAACATACAGCGGTCAAGCCGGTCAGAACATGCTAGGACATATACTCGAGAGAGTACGCGAGTTCATTCGATTACATCAGCAGACGTAATGCGAGCCGGTCACAAGACCGGTGAACAGAGTACAGCGAGATATAGATGCCAGACATCTGGCATCACGCGCGCACGACCAAGGGTTGTGATAAGAAATCGCGCCATAGGCAGTTGGAGGTGTATATAAACCGGGCTCAGAGTGAACGAGACACACAACCACACTTCGATTCACAGACGACTTCAAGACCACTAGCAGCAGCACGCAGAGAGAGAAATGGCCGCCCAAGACGCCAATATGATGTTGACAGTCAGCCAACTGGAGAGAGAGGTAGGTAACGGGACGTATATATTTAGACGTCCGTTAACCATAGTACAATGTGCTGTTCAAGATAAATATATAGTGTATCCATCATGTCAGCAGTGCAACAAACGTGTGAGTCCCGAAAACAACGGGTATGTGTGTCCGGTGCATCGATGGCAGCGTGGTGTAGTGTACCAGTTCGCTATGCGTGTCCTCCTACAGGACGCCATCGGTAGTGAAGTGTGGGCAACCTTATTTAATGCCAAGGCAGTCCAGGTGTTGGGATTTAGCGCTAATGAGTACATAAGTATGAAGTCAGACGCCGAGCGGTATGCATCACTGGACTTGTTGCGGGGGGCCCAAGTCATGGTGACCGTTAGGAAACGCGAGGCGGGGCAGTATGTAAATTACACGGTGTCAGACATGGAAATAGTCACAGTGTGAAACAATCTGTTGACAGGCTCCCATCGCTGCTGCAGCAACAGCTACTGCAGTTGCGACCGGAAGCAGTGACGTCAGCGATGGACGCTCTAAGGTAATGGAATGGTTACATGCTAATAGCACGGAGATACTATTCTCCCCCTCTGCGGACAGCTGTTCGCCGCCATCATTAATTAGAATATCAGATGACTCGGACGATGGTGCGTCACAGCGTGACGTCATATCCATAAGCAGTAGCGATGATATGGAGGCTACGGTGAGTGGTTTAGATAGGCTACGGGATCGATCCGAAGCCATGACGAACGAAAATACCTTCTATAAGGCACTAGAGGTCGCTAGCGTGCAATTTGCCTGTGACGAGGTGCAACGCATAATGAATTTAAATGATGATGATACGGAACGGTACGTACCATCGGTCAGTATGGTCATGCACGTGTTGCGGTGGCTATCGATAGATGTCATCGCAACGTGTGGGAACATGAAATGGCGTCAGCAAGTGACAGATTTGGTTAGAAAGAGTATGTACGCCCATTACAACGATATACAGGGCGACGTGGATGACAATATGTCGAATGTAACCGATTCTCTCTATTCAACAGACGGTTCTAACGCAGCTGGAGAAGTCATACAAGCGCCAGCTGGACGAGCTGTATGACGCCGATGACGAGGACGAGGTGATGCCATCGGGGAAACGACAGAAGATAGCAGATGACTACCCAGAGACGCAAGAAATACCATGGGGGTCCCCGTCGGAGACCGAGTCTGAGGATGAGGCTGAGACGACAACAGATGACAACACCAGAGGGGGGGTGGCGGCGGCGGCGCAGCAGTTACCGTGGGGTCCTGTTGACAATCTGTCGGACACTGAGAATGAGGAGGAGAAGGAGAAGGAGGAAGAAGAAGAATCGAATGAGCCGTACGATAGGTGGAGCATCAATACCCCTTCCAATTACTCCTATGCTGATGATGATGAGGATGCTATCGCCTCATCCCCAGCACCCGAGAAAGACGATGACAAGGACTTCGAATTCAGTCCCGTGTCACCATCATATCTGCCACCGACAACAGATGAGGATGACGACAAGGACGTCGCGGTCAGTCCCGCGTCACCACCACCATCTCCACCACCGACAACAACAACAACAACAACAACAACAACAACAACACCAACAACATCTCCACCACGTACACTCTACGTACTGCCGACCTCAACCATCGTCATGACGCCAGACGGGAGGTGCACACACATTCCGGACCAACGGGTGATAACTGCACCGAAGCCGTCGACGTCGACCGCCGAAGATGATGAGCCGTCGACGTCGACCGCTGATGATGCGCCGTCGACGTTGATCGCCAATGACGATGACGCGCGACAGGTGTGTTCGCATCACATCCAAATTCAGAACAATATCGTATCTTTAATTGCGCGTAAGTGGAGGACATCCGCCCCATCCACTATAGAAGCCACGACCTTGGACGTGAGCCGCGACGTAGCCTTTAGCATATTGACGGCATCGTACCAGAATATGCTTATGGATTATGTGCGATGTGCCGTCGGACGACTCGATGAACCGTAGTCGGTAGTCGATAGTCGGCAGTTAGTTAGGTAGTAGTAGTAGTAGTAGTAGTAGTAGTAGTAGTAGTAGTAGTAGTAGTAGTAGTAGTAGTAGTAGTAGTAGTAGTAATAGTTGTGTTGTTGTTATGTAGAAAGACGATGAGGCACCCGTACTCCCAGCCAGCATTCGAAATCGAACTGTAATACTGAACGGTCCGTATATGATGTCGTCAAGAGAATATTATTATTAAGTAATATGGAGTGAAATGTTAGTATATCTATTAATTTGTTCTGTAGGATGATGATGATGATGATGATGATGATGATGATGACGTGCCTGTGCGACCGATTGAAGCACGTAGGCGTGCAAGTCGTCAATTAATAGTGCTACTAATAGAATATATCATATCGACGCACGATGAACAATAGGTGTATTTCTTTATGTAGGAGGAGGTGAAGGAGGAGGAGGAGGAGGAGGAGGAGGAGGAGGTGAATGAGGAGACACCCGTACTAGCACGAGCCGAGAGGACACGTGCACTACATAGACTATTACAAATAATTATTGATTTCATGGTAGAAACGCCAGCATTTAATTAGTGTAACGTGTTGAACTGTAGTAGCTCTCTCTCTCTCTCTCTCTCTCTTTTATTGTATGTAGTCATATTACATATACGTATTCATTATATGGTAGAAACGTAAGAAGCACCGTTTGCAACGGTAGCTCTCTCTTTTATTGTATTTAGTCACTGTCATATTGTAGTGGCATGACATAGAGTAATAGTTATATACATATATACATATATACATATATATATATATATATATATACATACCGACTTATATAGTACATCAACACCATCATTACACGTAACCTCTGTCGCGGTGTAAAAGCCCACAAGTTAATAATCATGTTACTAGCCACTGGCGTTTCGATAATCGAACGTAAGCTAGGGTCCCTGTCGAGGATGGAACACTCCCACAAACCGTACAGTCATCAACATCATAGTAATTATATAAGTCTAACCGTGTATATGTATATGTATATGTAATATGTCTATGTCTATGTCTATGTCTATGGCAGTATATACTCAATAAAAAAGTCATACAATGATTGAAACGTGTTGTCAGTGGTGTTGCCACGGTATACATAGGTGAAAGAGAACCCGTAGCCATCGATATCGGACACACAGTAGCCAATACCACAGGATCACACCTTAGGTCATACACCCTTCACCACCACCACCACCACCACCACCACCACCACCACCACCACCACCACCACCACACGTACTATATAGCTGTACTAAGACCACTCTCCGTCTCAGTTGTAGACACGTAGAGCAGCATGAAACGTCACCAATGTCGGCACTGCGGACTGGTGCTCGACACGTATGCAGCGCTAAAACGTCACCTAGCGAGTCATGCGACACCGGCAGTGAGCGAACACACGTATTCGGTGGCGCAACCAATAGAGGGGCCACCTAGCGAACAGGCAAAGCGAACGAAATATTCGTGTAAATGCGATGCGACGTTTGAGATATGGGACGATCTGCAAGAACACGTGAGGTCCGTATGTCGTCTTAGCAGTAGCAGTAGCAGTAGCAGTAATAGAAAACAGACCGCAGTGTACACATGTGCGAAATGTGGACAGACGTTCACTAGACGCAATGACCTGACCAAACACGCACGAACACGGTGTACCGCCGACGTCACGAAGCTGCCATCGCCAAAGAGACCAATCAGGGAACCCGCCACACCCCACCATCCACTCGTTACCGATGCAGACCCCATAGACCCACCTGCTCGACTCCCCTTCGCCGACAACCTGTCGACGGAACTGCTAGATGTCGTACGAGCGCACTGGTCGAGCATACGAACACGTGTGGCGAGAGGTCCTCTGCAGTCCAGGTACGAGTACAGGTTAACGACTCTGGACACGGCCGTTCTAGAGACGCCGTTGAGGAACGTGTTCCAGGAACAGACCACTGCTTTCAAGATTAACCTCAGTTACGGGTTCATTCTGAGGAACAAGAACACGGGTCAATACAAGTACTACCATCCCTCGTGCAACTGCTGTGGACGCTATCTGGACGAGCCCAGTCTCATCACCAACAGCAAGGACTTTGACAAGTTCCTCGAACGCATCCGAGAACCCGACGTCCTGCAATGGGCCATCAATCAAAGACCGGATTCGGCGTGGGTGTGCGAACTCGTGACCAATGTCACATTTTACGTCAATCGCATCATCGACCACCCGATAGGATGTGTAGGAATGACCGACCTTCCAGCCTACATCAGGAGGAACAAAGCCGTCGTCGGATTGGAAAAGGAGCCCAAGTATAGCAAAAGGTACAGTGACAACCTGTGTCTCTTCCGATGTCTGGCCCTGCATCGAGGATGTGACAAGCGGCGATTGGAACCAGCTGTGAAGACGCTGTACGACACTTACGCCCAAGACGACGTACCCATGACATCGTTTGCCGGGGTAACGATGGACGACCTCTATCGTGTAGAGACCACGTTCCAAACGAATGTGTGCGTGTACAGTCTAGTACCACCACCGGATGGAGAGGATGGAAAGTCAACTGCAGAACTCGTTCGTCGCTCGGTACGTAAGTACCCTGACACGCTCTACCTCAATCTTCACGGGACGCATTTTTCCCTCATCCAGGATAGACGCATGTACTGTCACTCGTACAGATGTCGGAAGTGCGGTGACTCGTTGTGGAAAGACGCATGGCATCTACGCAACCACGAGAGCACGTGTACGGGGGGTGTGCGCCGACTCTATCCTGGTGGCGTGTACCATTCGACTCCGTCGGTGTTCGAACGCCTGGCCGACGAGAACATCCGAGTGGCCGAAGAGTTGCAGTACTATCCGTACCGAGCCACCTTCGACTTCGAGTGTTGGTTCGACACCGAACACCTTCCGGAGGACAGTGCCCAGGTTCACTGGGTTGCGCGTCACGTCCCGCTGAGCGTCAGCGTGGCATCCAACGTACCCGGACACAAACAGGTGACATGCATCGTCACGGACGGAGACACCAACAAGTTGGTGAGCGCCATGATGACCATCCTGCAATCGATGAGCGAGGCCGCGTACGACAAGATCAAAGGTTCATACGATAACGTGTTGGACCAACTCGCCGAAGAGATGTCGAAATGGGACGCACGGGAGGAGGCTGCACGCTCAGCCACTGACAAGGACGCTCGACCGGCAACCAATCCGTACAAAACGCTGATGGGACAACTGTATGGATGGATGCGTCGGTTACCCGTCATCGGGTTCAATTCGGGGAAGTATGATCTCAATGCCATCAAACAGTTCCTCATACCGTACTTCCTGACGACTTCAAATACCGTGGAGCAAGACGAGACCGAGGACGAGAGGGAGCAAGAAGGCAACAAGAAATCCGAGGACGATGGCGTCGGGGCAATGTTCGTCATCAAACGCAACAACACTTTCATGTGTCTTGCGACGGATCAACTGCAATTCCTCGACATGGTCAACTACATAGCCCCCGGGTTCAGCTACGACAAGTATCTGAAAGCGTACGGATGCGAGGTGACGAAAGGTCATTTCCCGTACGAGTACATGGACCGGCTGGAGAGACTCGACGACACCGCTCTTCCGCCGAAAGAGGCCTTTTTCAGTCGACTGAAGAACGAAGGTATTTCCGACGAGGATTACGTCAGTTGTCAGGAGGCCTGGCGCGTCAATGACATGAAGACGTTGCGCGACTTTCTCGTCTGGTACAACAACAGGGACGTGGTTCCCTTTCTGCAGGCCATCGACAGACAGTTCGCGTTCTATCGACAACGGGGAATAGACATGTTCAAGCAAGGCATCAGCGTACCTGGTCTGACCCTGCTGTACCTGTTCAACGACCTTCCAGAGAAGACCTACTTTACCGTCTTCAACGAGAAGAACAAAGACCTGCACGACCTCGTCAAAGAGAACATCGTAGGCGGGCCGTCGATCGTGTTTCATCGCTATCACGAGAAAGGTGTCACCACGCTACGTCAGAACGAGTACGGAGAGGCGGCTCGTCCGTGCCGAGCGATCGTCGGATACGATGCGAACGCGCTGTACCTGTGGTCGCTCATGCAAGACATGCCCATGGGATGGTACACGCGACGACGAGCAGAGAAGGACTTCCGCCCCGAATCGGCGCAGCTGTACGGACAGATGGCCGGGGAATGGTTGACGTGGGAATCCGAACGCACGGGACGTCCCATACGACATCAGATCAACGGACGAGAGAAGAGAATAGGCAAACATCGGGTGGACGGATGGTGTAGCGAGACGAAGACGGCTTATCAATTCCAAGGGTGCTACTTTCACGGTTGTGCGTGCAACCGTGACGAGGTGAACGCAGTCAACGGGAAACCAATGGCGGAACTGCTCGCCGAGACCCGAAAGACCACCGCCTATCTACGTCACTTTGTCACGGTCGTCGAGCTGTGGGAATGCGAGTGGAAAGAGATGAGACGAACCCCGGCCGTACGCGAGTTTCTGGATGCTGCATTTCCCCGACGTCGACACGTGCGCTGGACCATGACGTCGCAACAGATCCTGAACGGAGTGCGTGCAGGAACCGTGTTTGGCATGATCGAGTGCGACATACGCGTACCGGAAGAATTGCGCGCGCACTTTGCCGAGATGCAGCCCGTGTTCAAGAACATCAGTATGATGCGCGAGGATCTCGGTCCGTTCATGCGCCGATACGCCGAAGAACACGACATCATGAAGACTCCGCGACGCATGCTCGTGGGTAGTTATTGCGGCGATAAGATACTGCTCGCAACGCCACTGCTGCGATGGTATCTGGACCACGGTCTCGAGGTGCTGCACGTGTACCAGGTCGTCGAATACGATCCCATTCCGTGTTTCCGGCGGTTCGGCGATGCAGTGTCCAAGGCCCGACGCGAGGGCGACGTTCACCGAGACAAGGCCATCATCGCGGACACCATGAAGTTGCTGGGGAACTCGGGCTACGGAAAGACCATCACCAACGTCGACCGACATCGTGACGTCAGCTACTGCACGGAGAAGGCGGCATCGCTCCTGGTCAACGATAAACGGTTCCGACAACTCGATATGGTCGTCGACGACGCGTACGAGATAGAGTTGAACAAGAAAGTCGTCAAGTACACCCTACCCATACACGTGGGATTCTTCGTTCTGCAATACGCCAAGATGCGCATGTTGCAGTTCTATTACGACTTCATCGTCAGATACGTGGAGCGCCCTCTGTTTCAGTACTGCGAGACAGATACAGATTCCGCCTATTTGGCCTTGGCCGACGAGTCCGTCGACGCCCTCGTGACCCCGGAACTACGAGAACATTACTTCCGGCACCGCTCCGAATGGCTCCCGTCGGAATGTTGCGACGACCATCGGAACGAGTACGTGCGCTGTCGTCTCGCCAATCGACCGTGGGTCGGAGACGATGCGTGCTGTAAGGCGCGAAGAGCGTTCGACAAGAGGACGCCGGGTCTGTTCAAGGTCGAGTGGTCCGGCGACGGGTTCGTGGGGTTGTGCAGCAAGACGTACTATTGTTTCGGAGCGACCGACAAGTACAGCACCAAAGGACTGAACAAAAGGTGCAACACGATCGACAAGGACGCGTTCCTGGCGGTGCTCACCAACCGTCGGAGCGGAGGTGGATCGAACCGTGGTTTCCGGGTGCATAATTCTAGCGTGATGACGTACGTGCAGGTACGGGATGCACTCACCTACTTTTACGCCAAACGCGTGGTGCACGAGGACGGGGTGAGCACGGGTCCGGTGGACGTATAGTAGAAAAGGCGATGCACGCTGCACTCGTTTCATACGCGATCATGGATGCCCGATGGAAACACCCTTCACGTGCATCGTCGCCGGACCGACGGGATGCGGCAAGAGCACTTTCGTGACGCGTATGTTGCGTCACGCCGCTGCGATGATCGATCCGCCACCCGAACAGATAACGTGGTGTTACGGAGAATGGCAAGAGGCGTACGCAACGACGGGCCTGGGTCACGTGCGATTCGAGGAAGGGTTACCGACGGCGGACATGTTCGTTCCGACGACGAGGAACCTCATCGTCATAGACGATCTCATGGCGGAAACGGACGAACGGGTCACGACCCTGTTCACTAAAAAAAGTCACCACAGGAACACGTCCGTGCTGTATCTCGTACAGAACCTGTTCCCTAAAAACAAAGAGAGTCGCACCATCAGTCTGAATGCCCAGTACATGGTGGTGTTCAAGAATCCACGCGACGCATCGCAGATGGCGACCTTGGCGCGGCAGATGTATCCGGGACGCGGCAAGTTCGTGCAAGAGGCGTTTAAAGACGCCACGGCGGTACCGTACGGTTATCTATTGATCGATCTCAAACAGGACACGCCCGAGGACATGCGTCTGCGCACGGCCATATTTCCAGACGACCGTGTTCAGTACGTGTACCTGCCGAAGGTATAAAACGACCGCGTGTGTGGATAGTCTCTTCATTCGCATCATGTCTGCCCTGGTGAAGAGACACATCGTGTGCATACAGGCCCTGGCCAGAGTCAAGAACAACAAAATTAAAAAGGCCATCATCGCCAACGCCGACGCCGATCTGCTGTGTGCACTGGCCGAGTGTGCCTACAACATACTCACAAAGAACATTCCATTGAGCGCCATACAGAGGCGACGATTGAATAAATACAAGACGAAGTTACGCGAGTTGGCTAATAAACGAACGGTCGCTGCCAGAAGACGACGCATCTTGCTGCAACCGCAGGTTGGCGAGGGACAGAGCGGCGGTTTCCTATCGGCCTTCCTAGCACCGTTGGCAAGTACGGTCTTGCTACCCTTGCTCCGACAGGCGTTGACTCGAGGTGGATAAATGGAGCACGCACGCAGGATGGCCTTGGTGGACCCGCGACTGTTGGACGCGCTGCGGTCACCCCCACCCCCACCCGCAACCGACACCTTAGGCAGGAAGGTGCAAGCCCTCGATGACGAGATGAAGACCATCCTAGATAGAACGGACCTAGACGACGGGACCAAGGTGACCCTGTATAATCAGGTGTTGCAGCGGTACAACGCCTTGGCCGATAAACGCGTCAAGGAACCGCTACGCGTGGTCACGGTGAACGAGCCGGAGGTGACGTCGGAGTCGGGGTCGGAGGGTACGGCACCAGCCCCTATCAGCGGACTGGAGGCCACCGTCTTGGCCACCGTTCCCAAGACCATGAAGGCCAAAGCCAGCCGTTTGATGGAGCATCTCAAGAGAGACGTCACGTGGACCGATCGCGGCGAACTGATACACGAGGGCGTGCCGGTTGGCGGAAGTAACGTGGTGGATCTCGTTAACGATCTGTTGCGTAAGAGCAAGAGTACGACCGCGCCGACGGGTTGGCAGCCATTCGCCCGACAACTCCGTGCCATCAACCTACCCCTTGACGTTGGTCGGTAACGTCTCCAGGAGAGCCTACATACGGCCGGACCCGCCGGTCACTCCTCTCGCCGGTCACGTGCTACTCCGCGTGCTGCATCGGGTAGTGCACGACGATCGCTAAGTTGGTCACCCCTCGTCCGTCAGAGCCGTCGAATGGAACATACCATGCCCACCCCACCCCCCGAATCACGCAAGGCGGTGTCGTCATTGGCTGGTTGGGACAACCTATAGGATGGTGCGATGCGTGTCCGGAGCGCAGTGTTCGTCATGTCGCCCGATCCACAGGACGACGTGTACCGCTCCATCGTCGGTGCGATATTTGTCAGTGGACTTTACTTGATTGCTCACGGTATACTCCAGAGTTATATGCAACAGGCGTTATTCGAACCCCCTCGCTCGACGAACGGACCATTCCTCGTCCACCCACCCACCCTCCCCCACATCACGCAAGACTTCGTCGTCATTGGCTGGACGGAACACCGTATAAGGTGGTACGACGCGTGTCCCTAGCTCAGTGTTCGTCATGCTCGTCGATCCACAGGACGCGTACCGTTCCCTCGTCGCTGCGCTATTGTTCGAAGGACTCACCTTGCTGGGAGACGTTGCAGCCGGCGTTCTTATACAACAGGTGTTATTCAGACTATGGTTACGCTACTAGACCGTTGTTGTTCCACCGCTTGCGTTGTGGGTGCCATAGCGTGTGTCCTAGTATACGTCGGCGTGCTCCTCGTCATTCGTCAGCAGTCGTACTCCGGAGTCAACGTCACCGCCCCCGTCAACGCGTCCGATCTCCCTCTTTGATGGCACAGAGGGAGAGCGCACCTTGAGTGGGGTCTACTTCGATCCCACGAAGGTGAGGCAGTTATGGCAGGCGTCGCTGGTTTGCGACGCGTCGCGCGCCTGCCAGAGAAGACCGTCAAGGCATGGTTGTCGGCACAGGACACCTACACCTTACACAAACCAGCGAGACGTCATTTCAAGAGACGACAAGTCATCGTGGGTGGTATGCATCAGCAGTGGCAGGCCGATCTCGTGGACATGTCGAAGGTCAAACGCTTCAACAACGGCATGGCCTTTCTCCTCACGATGATCGACGTCTTCTCGAAAGTGGCCTGGTGTGTTCCCATGAAGAACAAGTCCGCGGCGTCGTTGGTGGCGGCGCTGCAATCCACGTTCGTCGACGTTCGCCCCCAGACCTTGCAGACGGATAAAGGCACAGAATTCCGGAACAAATCCGTTCAGGCGCTATTGAAGCGTTACGACATACATTACTTCTACACGCACAACGCGGAGACGAAGGCAGCCGTCGTGGAACGGTTCAACGGAACGTTGAAGAGACGCATGTGGCGCTACTTCACGAAACACCAGACGTGGCGGTACATCGACATCCTTCCGGACCTGATGCGATCGTATAACAATGCCCGCCACCGCATGATCGGTATGGCTCCGTCACAGGTGAATGCACAGAACCAGGAACAGGTGTGGCAACGTCTGTACGGTCACGATGGTAAAGGCGTGCCCAAGTTGCACGTGTCGGATCGCGTGCGTGTCAGCAAGTACAAACGCACGTTCGAAAAGGGCTACGAGACGAACTGGAGCGAAGAGTTGTTCACGATACACGAGGTTCACCCCTCCGATCCACCCGTGTATCGGCTGCGGGACGATCTCGGCGAAGTGCTGGAGGGTACCTTCTACGAACTGGAGCTGCAGAAGGTGACGGTACCCTTTGATAAGGTGTACCGTGTTGAAGCGGTACTGAAACGCCGTACGGTCGGTAGACGAAAGGAAGCTCTGGTGAAATGGTTCGGCCATTCCTCCCACTTCAACAGCTGGATCGATGCCAAGGGACTCGTCAACTATAAAGACTAGCCTCGCACATGCCGCCACTGCATTCGAGCAATGACACACGACGCGACACCCCCACAACCGACCTGCACCACCACCACCATCATAGACGAGGAGAAAGAGGTGAACGAACACGAGGACTGTACTGACGCTGCACCGAACGAGCCAGACAGCACTCCCTGGCATCTGTTCGGTACCGAGTGCCCCAAAGAGGAGATCGTGTTTCTGTGTCAGGTCGTCGTCTTGTACACGGTCATTCTGATCAGCATTTACAACCTGACGAAAGGTCACGTCGATTCTAATCTGTGGACGGCTCTGTTGAGTAGTTCTTTGGGTTACCTACTGCCCAATCCCACGTTGAGACGTCATGGCGACTGATTTCTACATGACGCTGCCTAGCAACGCTTCCATGAAGATGCACCCCGGCAACACCTTGACCCATTACGTCACGGCCTTGCCTCAACGCATCGATCTTACCGGCGAGTGGGAGTGTGGGTTGGCTGAGATCCAGTATCCGCACACTTGGTACAACGTCACGGAGAACGACGTCTGGTTCTTCCTCAACACGCTCGATGCTACGGACTCGTCCCACCGTTCGAAGTTGCCGTGCGGGTATTACGACGATCCGATATCATTGATGTATCACGTCAACAAGGGACTGTACAGTATGCAGACGGAGAAGACAAAGGCTCACATGAGCTATAGTTCCATCACTCGGAAAATTACGTTACACATGACAGAGAACACCCTGTTCACCATACCGCACCACAGCGCGACCGCGTCCCTGTTGGGATTCCGTGAACCAGTAGCCAGCGAGCCGAAGGCGGTTACGTCATATCCCGTCCTCCCCGACGACTCCCAACATCCCGACTCGGCGTACCCCTTCCACATCGAGGCGCCCGATGTGGTGGACCTGACGCAGGGGTTCGACACCCTCTACGTCTACACGGACGTCGTGGAGTCTCGTATAGTGGGTGACACTCTCGCGCCTCTGTTGCGTACCCTTCCGATTAGCGGCCGTCACGGTGACAGGGTGACCGCTAGTTTCACTAACGTGCACTACGTGCCCCTGATGCGCTCGAGTTTCAGCTCGATCGAGGTGGATATAAGGAACGACATGGGTCGACGCGTGCCATTCGAATACGGTAGAGTGTCGGTGACGCTTCATTTTCGTCGACGCAAGACCGGACTGTTCTGATGAATTACAACGATTATTACGCGCGTCAGGCTGGCGGTGCGCTGCCCTATTTCGCCGGTGCGCAATACCAGCGAGGTCACGGACTGGGCAGTCTGTTCGGCGGTCTGTTGCGCAGCGCCATGCCACTCATCAAGAGAGGTGCCGTGGCGTTGGGCAGGGGAGCGTTGAAGACCGGCGTTCGCATAGCTGGCGACGTCTTATCGGGCCAGAACATAAAAACGGCTGCCAAACGCCGCGTCACCGATGCCGTGCTGAGCAGTATTCCGCGACCCCCTGGTAATCGTATAAGAGGAGCGGGT